>PVJX010022613.1:0-30347 GCA_004027295.1 Dolichotis patagonum
CATTTTAACTGAAAGATTGTTTTCTATCCTGCATACTCGTAGAAAACCTACCAGTGGGGATAACACTGTGACTGACAGCAATGCCTTAACAACTATCTGATTGTAGCTACAGAGGAAGTTTGTCTTGAATTGAAGAATCGCATGCCATTGTGACTGACAAAGTGATTGACAGAGTCTGTAAGACAATCAAGGTCAAACTCACAGTGAATTGAGTATATCGCTATGAGTGCTGACAGATAAGTTATGTGTCAAATATTGCCTAGCCATCTGGTTACTACTCGTGATTAGGCTGGACTTACTGTGTTTAACTTATTATTGAAGGCAATGCTTTGAGAAGTGTGTTTGTTTTTAGTTTATCAGTGAAATGTGCTTTGTCTGTTAACACAGAATAATTCTACCTAAAGTGAACTTGCAAAACTATTACCTGTATGACTGTAGCATGACTTTCAAAAAAGCTTTAATTGGGTAATTATCATAGCTGTGTTCTAAAATACTTTCTCTTTATTTTAAAGTGATTTATGCATATTGAAAAATATATTAGGTATAGGAAATGCCATTTGTGAATTAGTGCAGACTTCCTTAAGTAGTAATAAAAAAAATATAACTACCTCCAGAGGTTTTTATAAACCCCTAGATTTTTAAGGATTATTGCCTGTCTCTGCACCTGATGCATGAGTAGTGATAGTTGATACTACTGATAAACTGCATGTAATGGCACAAGTGCGTCATGTGAAGCTCTCTAAATATTCATTCAGCAGAGTTTGTCAAACATCAGAATTCATTTGAGTTAAAACTGTACCAACAAATATTTAGTTTATCTTTTGGGTAAATGGGAAACCAGAGGGAAGTGAAGTCCATTGTCCTTCTTCACTGTAGAGTGTGGTGCTGAGTCCTTAGACTACTAATCTAGTGCTGTTTACCCCTGTAACTTCGCTGCATTGTAAATGATTAGTTTTAAGTAAGGTGGTGTTTGACTTAACAATTACTGTTTAAAAAGCGAAAGTTTCTTTTCATCACTGATGAATCAGTAACCTTCATTCTCTTTTCAACTTCTAGATTGTACTTCTAAGTGGACCATTAAAAACATTTTTTTCTTATTGATCATAGTTTGGGAGAATGAGGGAGGGCTAGTTAAACATAAATTCTCAGAAAATAGCACCAATTTAACTTATGTGTTTGCTTGTTCAAAATAGAACATTACGTAAGCAAATAGTAAGAGTCATGTTTAGGTGATAGACTCTGCATCGTTGTTTCTTCTGCAAGGACAGATACTTAGGGCCAGTAGTAATTTACCATAACCACGGAGAATCAGTTCTAAAAATAAAAGACTCTTAAAAATGATATTATAGAACCAACAGATTTTAACAAAGTATAGTTTTATTATTTATTGCCTGGTGTTCCACCATTTTAACATTTAAATTCTAATGGGTTATGGACAAAAATACTGATGTTGGATTTCTCAGCAAGTATGAATAACTAGTACCTGTTTCAGGACATAACCAGTGTTAGTCATTGATTAGTAAGGGGAAGAATAGGTATCAGCCATGTTTTGCTTATTCTCTTCTCAGGCCTGTCTCCCTCCATTTAATCTCATCCTCATAGTCTTTCTCTCTCTTTCTATATCATTCTCCTCCCTCTCACTTTCTCCCTTACCTTTTCCCTCCCTTTTCTTTCTTGTACCCTCTTATTCAAAGCAAAGAGTATATAAATTCACTGTAATGCTTATTGAGAAGATATAAACCTGTTAATTGTCAATAATATCTGGAGATATAATGTGTTATTTGTGTTTATTTTACCACTGAATACTAGCTTCTAAGTTATACCTTTTAATTAAGCAACAGATATATAATGCCTATCATTATATATATTATCCAATATTTCCTTCATACTAATAATTCATAATTCCTTCATATGATGCCTATTATTATATACATTATGAACTATCTAAAATATTTAAATCATGGAATGACCAATGAAAGAATAATGAATATGGATCTTATTGTATATGTTATAAATTATCCATGTGTTTGAAATTATGGCTCAATCAGCCAAAAAGCTATTGAATATGTAATTCTTCATAACAAGAGAACAAAAGAGGCCTCCCTGCAATCCAATTACTGGTAATGTGGAGCATACAATTCAAGCAAAATTTTCCATAAGTTTGTTTTTGTCTCCACTGAGAACTGGTATTTTTGAGATAAAGCCACCAACCCAGCATGTACATTTTCTTTTCCTCCTGAATGGTTCTTTTTCAACTTAAAATGACTATTCCTAACAGCAGGTGCTCTCTTCTTTGTTTTGAATTATACTGAACATGCTTTTGGTGTTCACAGATACTGAAAATTCAATTTTAAAGGAATATTGGGTTAAGAAGAGTTGTATACATGTGGTAGGAAGATAAAATTTTAGCTCCAATTGATATATTCTTGATAGAAGACTTCAGTAAATTCAATAAGTAGCATTATTTATTCAATCTCTTAGGGAATCCTTGGATCTATTTTCAAAATATGCTTAGAAACAAGAGGCAGTTTTAGCATCTCACTGCCTCTATCATTATAAGCAAAATCAAATCTTTAATACATGTTAATGATACGTTTATGTGAAAGCCATGATTTTTGCATTTTTTAAATCAATTATATTTTAACAGTTGGACATTCTACACTGAGACACATCCAGTGGACTCATTTGACAGAGCCAAGAAAACTTGATCACCAGAGGACTGTATTTCACTGGACATATAAATCTACATTTAGTTATCTGGGTCCTGAAGGCTAATTTGAAAGAATTTTGCATTGTGTTTCTGATTTTGAGTCTCTTCTGTATTCTTTTCTTGGCTTTTTTGTTTTGTTATGAAAAATAATCCCCCATTATTGACAAGAATGAATGGAAATTTGGCTTTATAATCTGATTTGTGGTGATTTCTGTAAGTAGATTAGTGAAGATATGTTCTCTGTTAGATTAGAGACAATAGGGAATGTGATTGTTATTCTTTATTGATTATTTACTTGTCCATTTTGACCTTGAATAATTTCAAAAGTTATATCTACTGAGAAGATCTACTCTTTGATATCTGGACTGTGCATAATTAGAAATAGTGTCTATCTAGCAAAAGCCTTGCCTGCAGTGTCATGTTTGAGAATGGGGCTCATTGAACCCGTTCACACAAGAAAGATTCCATAAACTTTTATGCCACATGCAGCAGATTCAGAAGATATCACTCTCCCATTGGAAGAAACAAATGTGGAAAATCCTTCTGGACAAGAAAAACAGTAACTGTCTTCTTTAAAGAACATACTACTGAAATATATTTTATCCGTATGGACTAACTTTCATAAAAATTTTTTCCCTTTTAGGAGGAGATAGATAGGACATTCAAGGACAGTAGAAATGACAGCAAGCTATAGTGTCTCAAACCTTAGATACCTGTTATCAGCCTAACTGGAGATGTAGGCAAATTGGGAAGTGTGGAAAGAGAATAGCTTAGCCACAGTTGACTTATTCAGTGTTTCTAGGTTATGTGTGCCTGTATGAAATGCCTGGTTGTTATAATCTGAATGTTTGTATCCCCTCCAAAATTGAAGATGAAGTTAAATTTTAAGAGGTGGATCCTTTAAGAGGTGATTAGTCATAAAAACTCTGTCCTCGTGAATGGATTAGTGCCATGTAACAAGGCTTAAGGGAGCCAGTTTTCAGTTTCTGCCCCTTCCTCCATGGGGTGACACAACATTCATTCCATCTGGAGGATACAATAACAAAGTGCAGTTTTGGAAGCAGAGAACAGGCCTTAACAGGCATCCAACCTGTGGCTGGTGACTTGATCTTAGACATCTGAGCCTCCAGAATTGTGGTAAATCTTTATGTAAACACCGAAAGTTGAATTTGGAAAATAACAGAGCTCATAGAAGCCCACAGAGATATAAAAGGCTCAACATGCATATTGAAAATTGCTAGTCTGTGTTAACTTGTTATAGCAGCACAAGAAGACTAAGACATTGCTCCTGCTCAAAAAATGCAAGTCCTCAGGATGCTTATGAAAACTACGGAATTGGCACTGTAACTCTTTTTTGCCTAAAGAAAGAGAGAAGTCTATAGTTGCAGGATTTTTCAGCCATGAGCTCTGCCTGAACTTAATTCCTAATTAAGTTTGAGGTGTTGTCCTCGGTGTCCACACTACTTAAAGAGAATTTTGGTTTGAATAGAGCCTGAGCTCTACTTGCAGGCTGACATTGGCTTGGTATTCTTTAGGGGAACTTGCTGACTTCTCCCTTTTTGCCTTGGATGGATCCATTGAGACAAACAGTTTGTCCTTTCTTTGAATTTAGTTTTTCGAGAATACTACAACATTTGGAGAACAAAATATGAGATGTTGGTCATCAGAGTCTGTTTCTGTTGTCCCATGACCTTGCGGGGTGACTGTTTCCCTCTGGCGTGGAAGGTCCCCAGCTCTGCATCCTGCTTCTGATTTTTATAGTGACTGAGGGCTGTAGAGTGCCTGTTTATTCTCTACTGTATAAATTAGTATGCTAGATCTTTTTAGGGGTCTGGAACATAAAAGATCTGGGCTTCTGCTATCCCATGGTGCTTGCCATACCTTTTATGTGGGTACAAAAAACCGGCAGATGCTCTGTATTTGTTGAGCGTGCGATGGGGGTGGGGTTGTGATCCTTTTGCAAGCAGTTTTAGCCAGTGGCTATTTCAGTGACACAGTTACGAACCTGAATCTGAGGCTGTATCTCTGCTCTGAGCTCCATAGCTTCTCTCCCTTCCTGTCTTAAATAGTGATAAAATATAAAGAGTCCTTTTAGACAAAATACAGAAATAGAAGGAGTTGTGCCACAGGAAACAAGAACAGCCATAGATAAAATGTTCCACAAAATTGAGCTGGAGCCTAGCCATGGTCATAAAATCTCTTCAGAAAATGAAAAACAATTCATTTTTTTCCACAACACACTTCTTTTTTGGGAACTGTTGTGAACATGGTAGTCCAGAGCTCCAGGCTGTACTCTCAGACTATGGGATGGTTGTAAAGCAGCTTGTGAGGATTAAATTACAGAATAAATTTACAAGAACTCCAACCATGTATCCCAGCAACTGTCAGTACTCAGACTGAGCCTTTTTCAATAGCCTTTTATGAATTTATTATTTTCCAAATTTTGTATATATGTAAAAAATATATGTAATATATATATATATATATATTTTAAGTAAGTCCCCAATTTTAGTTATCAACTTTCACAGATATGAACAGACTTCACTTTTAGTTTTTTTATGCTTTACATTGTATATTTGTGTCAAAGATGTACAAGACTTACTTTGTTGGACTGTACTTAGAAATGTTCTTCCAGAATGGAACTTATTTACATGTTTAAATCGGTAATCAAGTTCTTTGTGTTCTCAGCAGTGATGTAACTCTGTTCTGTGTAAAATGCCTCTTCTATTAGCTCCCATTCCTGAAACTATATCCACTTTTTAGGAACCTTCACAATTTCGCATCAGTTCTCTAAGTCTCTCCTCTCCTGGGTATCTACTGCTGCTTGTGGATTTCAAGAATGTTCTGTGTAATCTGGACACATCCTATGTATATACTAAAGACTGATGATAACCTCTTAATTACAAAGGTTGTCAATTCCTTTTTGATTTGAAAACTTGAATTAACTGATATGTGCATAATTACAAAAGAAATAGCAGAAAAGACATCTGAAGTAGTATCTTAATTATTCTGTTTACTCTTTCTTGAGTTTCAGATTCATACCAGTATTATGATTTATGTGTTAATGCATTTCATTTCGGGTCATCCTCAAAATAATCCTGTGGGGCAAACACTGTTGCTTTTTTCCTTTTATAATTGAGAACATAGTGGCAAAGAGGTTTTGTCAGTGTCTTATCTTAATCCAGTTCCTCAATACTCAGCTCTCACTGTGAATTCAGGATTTTCTGGTGTAAGCATCTTGTTCTTTTAACTCTACTGAAAGAGTTGCCAGTCTTTCGAGAGAGTGGGAGTTGATTGGTTGCGAGGCACATTATTTTACCTTGGTACTGAGGATTAAACCCAGACCTTTTGCACCTTTGTACATTCCCAGGCCTTTTTCTATCCATCAGTTTGAAACAGGGCCTTCCAAAGTTATTAAATTGTCCATTTTGGGCTTAGACTTGTGGTCTTCATATTTTAGTCTCCCAGAGTTTGGGAATACAGGTTTGCACCACCATACCTAACTGGCAAATGCTTTTAAAAACATATTATTTTCATTAATGTGTGGATTTTCTCGAGGACAACATTGTGGGATACATTTTAGTTTTACCAAATGGGGTTTTTGATTACTAAAAAATCCACACTGACCCATAGATCTGTAATACTGTCCTATAAGAGAGAAGACATATTTGTTTTTTTAATGGTGCTCTTTGTAGTTATGAAAAGTTCTGGGCTTTTCAGCTATCTTGGTTGCTCCCAATTTTATTATTATTTGGCATATATACCATGTATTTCAGGAAAAAATAGTATTTTCAAATGACAAATTGTAATCTTTGAGTAGAAATGCATATACGTCACAAACTGATGTCATTTCTCAAGTTTGTATTGTGTTATTTTTAAGTTGCTATGTCTATATTATAGAGGCATTTATATCATTGTGATTTTTAGTAACTATGGTAGTTTTAGTCATGGTTGAAATAATTCAGGGCTGCACAACATTGGAGCTAGAAATACTTCAATTAAATTGCTCCCCATTTTTATTTTCAAATATTCTTATTTATAAATAACTTTGGGATTTGGCATTCCCTCAATCAAGAAGAATTGATTGGCATTCCCTCAATCAAGAAGAAAAAAGAGTACAAAGAAATAAATATTCGTACCCCCTCTACCCGCCATCCCCCACAGTCATCAGGGACTTGCATACAATATACTTGAAACTTAATTTGTTTCATTTTGAGCTTCATTTTCAAAGCAATTTCTTTTCCAGGCTTCTCATTACTCTTTATGTGAAAACCAACTCTTATCATTTTAGTCATTATTGTCACAGATTCGAACTTCTTAAATTATGCTGATCACAAAAGATACTTAGCTTTATGTTCTCATCTATTCAGGGCCTGCTGCAGTATCCCAGTGGAGGGCTATGCGGGCAACATCCAGCACAGATGACAACTTTTGTTCTTAGCAGGCTCTCAGAGAAATGGCTGAATAGTTAGATCATTGTTTCACCTGGACCCTGAAGAGTTGTCTGTGGATCATGTAGCTAGTGGCCAAAAGATGTCACAGTACCTGTGTCTAACTTGCAGGCAGTATAATTAACTCATTCTGTCTAGCTGGTAATTCTCCTGAATTTGGCATTGTTAATCCAGATTTCCTGAAGGCCAAAACATGGACAGGTGGGGATTAGTGAGATGTATATTAATCTGTGCTGTCATCAAGACAGAACTTTAGCTAACCTCCTAAATGCAGCTCGTATGGCTCCAAGCTCTACTTCTTGTTTCCCCTGTATTTCACTTTGACGTTTCTCAGACACGCTTCTAAAGTACTGTATGTGTAACTTTCCAGAGACTGTGAGTTTTTCCATTGTAGAGACTCCCACCTTACAATCTATCCTTGTCCTTGCTGTATTTATGTTATAAATATTTTCATGAATGGGTTGCTTTGTTGCAATAGTATAACGGAAAGAACAAGCTGATTCCATTTCTGGTTCTGACATTGTGGATTATAAGTCATAATTTAATATTTGTATTCAATATATATTAATTGAATGTCTTCTGTGTGCTACTAGACTTTTCCAGCTGCTAGTATTTAACAAAAGATAACACGAGACATCCCTGGAGTTTGTATTTTATAATGATAAATAACATGGTGTTATATAATCAAGATAAACATTCAGAGAATACTCATGTTTACCAAGACATAAGTGTCTCTCTTAAGTGACATAAGTGACATAAGTGTCAGATCTTAGCTAAGATCTGAAAGAAATGACCGTGAAGCTCAGTGAAAAAGCACAATCTTGGTAGAAACAACAGTTTATACAGACTTCAGCTTGGTGGTGAACTTGTTCAATGAACAATATTATAAGGTTGTGGTGGTCATTTTGATCAGGGTGTTGAATGAGGGTCAGACACTAGATAAATAAGATGAGTGATTTGGATTTTATTCTTAATGCATTGGGACAGTGTTGGAGGGCTTAAATCACTTACTATTATGATTTGATTTGCTTTTAAATACTATTTGTACAGCATGTGGAGAATGGATTTAAGAGAGGAAGAAGAGTCTAAGAGTCCTGTATAGGGAAGTTATTGCACTAGCCCAGGAAAGAGGCAGTTTGTTGTTCTCAGTGATGGTGCCAGAAATAGAGATGGTAGAAAGTAGATACTGGGATATGTTTCAGATGTAGGTGGAGACTTACTGAAGGTATTAAAAGTTAAGTCAGGAGAGACACTTATGTCTTGGTAAACATGAGTATTCTCTTAGATGTGTCTAAGTGAAATACCTTTGAAGTACATCTGTAGTTCCCAAGTCAGATTTTGCTACTTTGTGACTCCCTTGTGCAGAAAGAAATACTTAGAGGCATTTTAATCTTTGCAAATGTGTGTATCCTGTGTGTGATGTTGCCAGCTTCTAGAGTAGAGACCAGGGATAGTGCCGGACATGCTGCAGTGCACTGGAAAGCCTTCTTAACCGGGAATTATCTGGCTTCAAATGTCTAAAGTGCCAGGCTTGAGAAATCTGGAGCCACTTTAGAGGATTGGTTGTGAGGAATGTAAGTAAATCAGGATGAAAATTTTAAAGGAATTATTGATATCTTGATTTCATGGTGTCTGTTGGGGGTAAAGAGAATAATTTCTGCAGTTAAGCAATCAGAGAAGATTCAACTTTTCTAACCCTGAATAAATTTTGAGTGTGATACTTTGAGCAGTAGCCCCTTATGCTTGGGTAGAGAAGCAGAGAATTAAAATATTTTGTTTTAAGATTCCTTTTGACTCCTCTACAGCCATAATTTTAAACTGTGTTGCAGAGAGACTGATTATAAAATTCAAGATAAAAGAGTTTTCAAGTAAACTGTTATTTTTAAGAGAAAGTAGTGGGTGGAAGAACATGAGACTTTAGGGGATCGTGCCACCTATTTTTCCTCAGAAATGCCAAGGGAACTAATTAAAGAAACTGGAGAGCGGACAGAGACACGAAGTAAGTAGCCGGTTCTCCACGCCTTTCATCCCCAACACTGAACACCCACCCCGCACTGTGCTCTGCTCTAGCTCTTGTTGATAACTTCCCATAGGATAAGGCATCTGCCCTCCAGAACATAATACCTCAAAATGAGGGGAGTAAGCACACGTTGCCTGTAATTAGTGTAAGAATACTGCCTACCACAAAAAAGAGGTTTTAAAAAATCTACCTCAATGAGCCCTTATTTGTGTACAAGATAATATTGCTGGAAGTTTAAGATATTTAGCCAGCAGCAAGTATTCAAGGCAGTCCTTTGATGTAATCAGTGGCTAGTGAATGCATACATTAGCTGCCAGAGACAGAATCACTTAATCAACAATCCAAATAAACAAGAGAAGAATTCAAAATGCAGAACTGAAAACAGAGAATTAGCGAAGATGATAATTAGACCTAGGTGCTTTTTTCCTCCAGTCATCGACTATTTAAACATTTGTTAAAGTATTGCTAAAAATAAGTCTTCAAAAGATTCATTTCTTTTCAGAGAAGCTGCTTTCTTAGAGTGAATGTTTGATGGCCAGGTCCAACAGGCTTCTAAAAGTCACTAGAATGAAGTGGTAGGAGGTGACTTTAAAATATAAAATCCTGAAAATTCTGCTAGCATGTGCTTCTGGTGAAGAAGGCTTTTTTTCAGCCTTTAACACTTAAAAGTTTCAGACTTTTGTCTCTGCTCCCAGCATTATATGATAGAATGTAGCACATAGACAGTGAACCACACTTAAAACACATGCAAATTGACATAATATGTGGTTGGGTTCTCTTAAAACATTTCTTAGTTTAATCTTTCTTTCCAAAATTTTTTGCCTCTTTTATACCCACCTATATAAAAGTAAAACCTACTAAAGTTGTTTATACCTTGTAGTGGAGACTATTTTTAACATTTTCAACTAGAAGAACAAAACTCCTAAAGTCGCCTCATAGTCTCTTGTTAGAAAAAACTTTCCTATAGAAATTTTTCTTTTGCTCTTTTTATGTTCCACAAAGACTGCATGTTTCTCTCTCTGGGTTCAGTAACTATTAAACAATTCTTCATTGTGAAAGATACATAAGGAGCCAGACCCATTTTCTCGTTGACGATACAGTGTGGGGTTTTCAAACTCCCTTACTTTAAATTCTTAGTAAAGTGTCAGAGTTATCAGTTGAATGTATAGTTGTATATGCTTTATGTGAGAAAATCATGGGGGTAAGAGAAGTATTTATTTGAATTTCAGTCTTCGTACTAATTACCTGTGTAACCTTGGGACAGTAATTTACCTTGAGTTTCAGCTTAGATTCAGAAATATTAAAATGGAAAAGTTCAATGTTAAGTGGATCTGAAACTTCATGAGAGTATCAGAATCCTACCCAGGAGTTAATTATGGAGTCTTTAAGTGTTTTTAATATCTCAGTGTAAATGGATTCTCATATACCCTGTCTACTACTGTCTGTGTATTATTGGTAACTCATTTCCTTCATTTTGCAGACTGTAGAAATTTAAGGTTCAAATACATTTAGTAATTTACTCAAGATCACAATCTAGATAATGTAGTGTATTGTTCTTTAGATAGAGACTGATGACCCTAAAACTGCTCATTTCCTGTTTTATTAAATCTTTATTTAGCAAAATGGCCTTATGTTTTGCAGTAATAATCATAATTTCATATTCAAATACATAGGTATCCCTCTATGTCTAACTTGCCTTTGACATAATTGACTAAAAATTAGAGAAGCTATTTATTATTTAGTCATAGGCAAGGCACTTACTATATGAAAGCCTCACTGCAGCCCCTGCCCTTTCAGAAACATTATGAATAACTTAGTTGTAACAATTAAGAGGCCATCAAAGTGGCTCACATAAAATAAAATGTTATTATAATGATTTAATTTTTATAAGAATTAATAAAACTTATTTGAAAGCTTTGAAGTTAATTCAAAGCCTTTTATTTTATATAAATAATATAATTATGTAATAGTTTAATGCTTTTCCATCTTGAACTTGGGGGCATGACTCACTTGTGGTGTCCTTGTATTTAATCTTTTCCAATGTATATAATGGAAGAATATAGATTATGATTAGAAAAGAACTTTGGTTCTTACCTTCTAGAGATAAAATGTTTTCCCAATAACCATTTTATTGATGTACATTGTGTCCATAATATGGCTAGATGTTACACAGTGACAATGGGGTGTTATTTATGGTGCTATGATACCCATGCATAGAATAATATCTGTATTTAGTTTATCTCAAAGAAAATAAATCAACATAAATGACCTTGTGTGTGTCTTGGGCTTTAAACCACACAGAATGGCAGTGTAGTATATGGTCCCCAAGGAAGGCTGATTTGTCTACTCTAGGGCTAGTTTGGTTGGCTTAGATGTGATCCTGAGTAGATCTATCCCTCCACGGATGCAATGCAATCGGTGACCGAGTCAGCTCACAGCCCATCACACTGATAGAAAAGTGCAAAGTCAGCCTTAGTTAGGTACACTGACTTTTTGGGTCTTGTAATTGTTCAAATAAGATAATAATACTAAATTTGATAGAAGTTAATAAATAGGATATTGAGTATACCCCTTTGTAAAAAATGAGAACATTGACATGTAAGTTCAGATCACAGGCCCCAAAACTGCTTATTTCAAATTCATATATATATATATATATATATATATATAATAAAACAATGTAAGTTGTGATTCATTTAATAACATATTTCCTTTTTAAATCATGAGGTTCTTTTTTCTTTTATAGGAGAACAGGTCACATAAAATTGAATTGTCTTTAGCTGGACACGTGAACTGTTTTTTTTTAAAAGAGGTTTTTAGGGCCTGAGGATTTAGATCAGTGGTGTAAGCACCTACCTGGCAAGTGTGAGGTCATGAGTTCAATTCTCTAATTCTCTGTATCAAAACAATAACAACAACAAAAGTTTTTAAAGCTTATTTACCATACTGATCGATACCAGAATTGTTTTCTGCCTTGCTTATGTTATTTTGATTGTAAAAGTTGTTTTTAATTTCTAAACAAAACTATTGTTTTTTTTATCCTTATGAAAACAATGTAAAAATACAGAAAAATATCATCACTGATTTAAGTAAAATCTCCTAACTTAATCTTATCTATTTATTTTTACCATTTTAGGAGCCCAGTATTTTTGGTTTTTAAAATTTTTTTATTTTTTCTTCTCCAAGTTGAACTTCTAATAGCAACTTGAATTTCTACAGCCTTGGTGACTTCTGTATCCCTGGGACTGATTTAGGGGTCATATGCAGGCTGCTCAAATTCTTGCTCAGTTGGAGCTCCCCAGGGGCTGGGATTAACATCCTTTTCAGACCTTAGCCCTACAAGGGGAACATCATAGCTATTCTGTAAGGAATGGGGTGTTACTTAACACCTTTAAAATGCACTCCAGCAATTCTGGCTTAATGCCCAATAAGAATATCATACACCTGAATGAAAAGGTAGTGTCTGTCTCAGCAAAGTGACATGTATACCTTTCTCAGAAAACCCGCTGTTTTGTTACTTTCACAAGCATGCCAGTACTAAGCACACTTCTGTAATGAGTGGGTAAGGTGGTAAATCCCACACACATAACCAGAGAATCACTTAATCAGCAGTTCTAAGAAATGAAAGCCTCATTTTGAGGAAACGTAAAACAATTGAATGCATTTCATTACTTCGCATTTAGAGGAGAAAGGTGATGAATACTCAGATTTCCAGTTCTGTTTCTTAGTAGGAAGTTATTTTTACTCATAAGTGAGAACTTTTACCTTTTTCTGTTTCATAGATTAAAAACTCTTATGATGCTCTTTTCCCTTTTCTGGAGCTTCACCACTTCTACTTTCCCCCCAATATATTATTAAATCAGAATTATTCTGAGGTAAACAAGAAAAAGGAGAAGTAATATTTCCCTTCTTTCTAGACAATAGGAAAAGATCAAAGTTAGGGTCAGAGCTAATGTTGTCAACTTATAAAAGAGACTACTCATCATCACTAACTTTCTTTGACATTATCTACAAAATCTTCTGTATCTAAGGATGATTTCATTGTCAATATGCAATCAGGCAGGTCAATGTTCATTTCATTTGTGAAGATAAGCACATCAAGCAAATTTCATTATAAAACCTAAAAATCAATATACATTTGTTCCAGTTGTCTCTAAATAATGAATGTAAATACTCCTTTATCCTGAAATAACATTTTTAAGAATTGGATTTTTACTAAAAGAAGCAGACATATTTGGTTTGTCTTCAGAAAATATTTGCATCTGATACTAGGACAGTGGTATCAGGAATGGTTTTTGGAGTCTGTTTTGGAGATTCTTACAGTTCACTATCTCTGCTTTACTCAACCATTTATCTCATGCTTCCCAGGAGCATAATAAAGCATCCAAGGACCTCAGATTTCACTTTTTCTCACTGAGACATGTCATAAAATTTCAACCATTGGTTATTTACATCCCAGAGCTAAGTTCTAATTACTATTCAGTAGTTACTGTACCGCATGCTGATTTGTGTTATTTTCTAGAAAATCAAAAAAATCTGGGAAGTACCTTCCACAGGGTTTCTCCACTAAGAAGCAGCAACCAGCAGTAATATATAAAATCAAATCGCCAAGGTCTCAGATTTAGCTGATGCAGTGTGCAGTGTAAGGATTTCTTCTGCCAACAGATGAAATAAATGGTCTCCAGGTTCCCATCAGCTGTTCCTATTGCTAGTTACCAAAAGTCAGTTTTCCCTCTGAAAAGCAAGTTTTGTTTTTGTGTAATTAACCGCTACATTGGTGAAATGAGATAGAGCTGTTCTCATAGGGAGTGATTTCCTTGGCAGCAGAAAGTGACAAAATGAATGTGTTGAGCATGTTTCTGTTGTTATTTTGTTATACTGTACTCAGCTAAAATAATAGGAGTCAAGATGGGGTTAGTAACAGACCACAGGGACGGATGTGAGAAAGAAAAATAGCGTTAGCTCGTTGGTATACTGCAGTCCTGATTATGTTCAGAAATGAGGATGAAAAGTGCTCGATGGGTGTTTTTTATTCTATGATTACATTATGCCATCTAATGGAGTGTGGCATTCATTCCATCTTAATTTCACAGTCATAAATTCTGCACTGTTTCCACCTGGACTTACTTAACCTGAATGGTCTCCATGTTTTTGAGGGAGAGTTTAAGTGGATATTTGCTCTAGGTTTGCACCTAGAAATAGGTGAGTAAGTGGCCTCAATTCATTAACTACTGAGTGTGGAAATCTGGTTCAGTGTAGTTGGAGCAGATGTAAGTATGCAAACTTCAGTTAAAGTGTGAGGTGTGTGTATCACTACATCCTCAAAGAGCCAGCACTTTGCACGAGTTGTTACTCCTCAATCTGGAGAACTAAGGAATTGCTTAGAATGACCAGATTTAAATGTGCCTTGTGTTAGTCACCAAGGGTCAGACCTAAATCAGATTTCTCTGAATTCATACTGAGTATTTATTTTAAAATGTCATTTTTTTTTCTGGTTGGGGTAATGTCTATACTTTTTTCTTTCTGAAAATGAGCGATGGTAACAAAACAGTCTCTATAATGGAAGGAGTAGAAAATTATGCATGACTGAGTTTTGACATACTGACTTGACATAACAGTATAAATCATTTAAAAGTGAAATTTGAAAAAATATTTAAAAAATTCACAATGTCAGGGGAAAAAAAAAAAACCAGAGGCCAGGAGAAGAATCAGTTATACTGATGAAATAAAAACCATCAAGCTATTTGGTCAGGTACAATACCTTTGAGGAAGGTTTTAGTTCATTTCCAAGTGAGTGCATAAAAATAAATATGTCTCACTGTAATCTTTAGTACTTTTAAATGTAATCTCATATTCTTACTTAGCAGTAATTCAAAATATTGAGTGTCACTTGAAAAGAAGTTCTGCAAAAATGAAAATATTCTTTTAGCATTTAAATTTCAAAAATATAATTATAACTATTTCAAACATTTATAGCATACAAAAGATAATATCAATCAAGATCTCTGCATTCACATCCACTTTTGAAAAGTGCTAGCACTTTGCCGTTCTTCTAAGTGCATTTTAATTACAGATAAAATTGAATTCTTGAAACTAGAAACAGATGAAGCCCTTCTGATTTCAGTTTCCATCTTCTTGCACTTAAGAGATAAAATGTCTCACAGTCATTCCCTTCCTATTTATGGGATTAAAGTGTTATTACAAATTTATTTATTCCTCCAATATGGTATTATTTGGTGGGGGTAACATTTATATAAATGGCTTGATATAATGTATATTCACTCATTTCTTGCTTTCCTTTCCCTGTATCTTAAACATGGGTTCTATTGCTTTTAATATAAAAGAAGTATAATAATCTATTGTCTGACTAGAACATGATATTGTTATCAGTTCTTATATTACTGGGCATTTAAATTCATGTTAGGAACCTCACTAATGAATTTCCTGGTACCCATGGCCTTCTGATATAAATGTTACTGTAGGGGATATTGGATTGAGTTGTAGGGTATGGTGTCAACCTTCCCATATGTTACCAATTTATTTTCTGAAATAGTTCTAATTGACATTTCGAAGCATGTTGAAAAGTTCCTTTAAGTTGCTATTAGGTGAAGTAACGTCTTTGCTGGCCCCAAGCCTGTATCCTTCCTTAACGTGTAATTGCAGACCTGAAACTGTCTTTCCATCTCAGTCTCATTGACTTCTCTTGGCCTGATCTTGCCCTTTGGTGTAAGGTGTAAGGGAGGCTCAACTGCTTGTTAGCTCACAGATGAATTGTGTAGATTGCCAATCTCATCCTTGTTTTGTCACTCAGTTCATATTAATTAGATATCTTTTTTAAAATTTTTTAAAATTTTATTTAAAGAGAAAAAAAAACCAACCAGATAAAACAGAAAAATGGTAGCAGCAATACAGAATTCCAAAGGGAAAAATATAAAAGAAAAAAACAAACAAAACCAAGACAACACCACCAACAACAAAAAAACCAAAAACACTAAGAAATCACCACTTGATAGGTTACATACTCTCATCATTGGAAATAGTTGTTCACATTAAAAAATTAAAGCATATAAAGTAGACATTCAAACAGTGAGACTGTTAACAGTTCTGCTCAACAATCTAACAAAAACAGTAATATGGTCATCTATCTTACACACTTAAACATACATGCAGTTATAGATATCTATTTGATATTGAGGGTGCTTACATACCATGTCTTGTGCAAATTAGTAGATCTTTCTGTTTTCTGAGCCTGTTCACTTACAATCTTTCTTTAAATATAGGATAAGACTTTATGGCTGACATCTTCAGGTTTTCTTCTTAGAAATGGAATTTAGCCAGCAAAATTCCATCTGCTTCCTAGGACTTTGGTGTTGCTAGAACTTTCTGAGGCATGAATCTTTATCCCTATGTGTTACTGAACCTTTCTTTTATTTTGGCTGTCTGTCAGTATTGTGAGAAGGTCGCACTTCATTTGTTATCATACTTGTAGGAAGTGCACTTTCTGACTGGGCTGTCACTCATCACCTTTCTGACCTTCAGGCCTGGCCCAGTTCCAGAGCAAGTTAATCTTGTTCTACTGTGGACTGTGCCACGGATGCCATTTAAGAAAAAGATTTATTGCTGTCACCTCTGAAAGTGATTTCATGCAGTTCAGACCAATCATCTGTAAAACCCTTGTTAATTTTTAAAAACTCTTTGCCTCCTTGAAACCACTATTAACTTTTTAATCACTCCAAAATATACATATGACAGAGTACATTGAAATTTAATAAATGTTTGAGTGCCTACTACATGTTGGGAGTAGGAATAGAGCAATAAATATATCAAATTTGGATCTATCAATTATGGATGTTAAAATTCATCAGACAACAGATAAGTAACTAAATTTGTGAAAAATTAGAAGACCAGTTTCTGACGAAAGTGATTTTAACTGGGTAGGGTTCACAGAGTGGCCAAATAAGGCCTGTGTAGATCAAGAAGGGGAGCACTGTTGAAAGAGGAAGGCAAGTGGGTATGAAGAATATGTTCAGCATGGCAGAGGTTGGTATGTGGCTAAATTTAATCATAGCTTTTTATAGAGCAAAGGAGAGATTTAAAACAGTATTAAAGTGAACAGTGTAGTTTTATGATATAGCCAGTTTCCGATAAATTTGGAAGTTTTTAAAAGTATATTTTATAACCAAATAATATGGTATTTTTCTATTTTTAAATAAAACTAGGAATATATATATATATGTATGTATATATGCACATATACATGTATACTTTTTTTTTTTGGTACTGTGAATCAAACTCATGACCTTGCATGACTTCGTGCTTGCCAGGCAGGTGCTTGTGCCACTGAGCTAAATCCCCAGCTCTATGTATGCTATTTTACAGATTTCTTTAGAAAAGTAAGTCTAATCCTTTTTTTTCTGATACATGGCCAAGTCTGAGCACGTAAAAATTTACAAATTGATAAACTAGCTTAAATATTTGTTGGTACGTAACTATAAACATTCTATGCCTCCAACTGTTTATGTTATGTGTTATTCTGACATATATTGCCAGTAATAAGCTGAGGAGATCCTTTCTTCTTACATAAAGGCAGAATAAATGTTTATATGTAAAAAAAAGATTTGTCTCATTCTACCATTCTATTTCCGTAACATTTTCTCTCGAATGAGGTCTTTCCATTTCTCATCATAATGGCAGTGGTTATAGATTGTTCTATAGCAATTCCAACTTTGCTTATCAGTTAGGAAAAATATGTTCTTTCCATTTTTTGGAAGTGTAGGAAGCTGTCATATGACATTTGTGAAGCGAGAAGCTTCTGTTAAAGAGAGTACTAGAGTGAAGGTGTGAAACATTTAAAGTAATGGTAAGTGTTGGGCACAGCTTTCTCCTAGGATTAAAAGGACTAGCAGATATTATTGCGATCATAATTCTCAGCATATTTCTATGAGGCAGATTTTATCTTTCATAATATAAAAATGGTGAGCTGGCTTAGTTCTAATCCTTATTTACCTTGATATTAACAGTAAGTTAGAGGTAGAGAGTGTCAATCTGAATTTTGTTATTTTCAACAATTATCCCTCTGTGTTGGTATAATTTAACAGTCTTTTAGGCCTGTAAAAAACATCTGTGACTATGTATAATACTTTTGGACTTTTGCATCCTTTGATATAGAAAATTTCTAAAACTATATATGAACTGGTTAGATATTTCAGTGAGTTGAAAAAATTTTAATTTAAGTTTTATTTGCATACCTCTCACTGTGTACAAACAAAGTTATTTGGCTCAGTTTTGTCCAAGTCTGCTGTTTGGATGATGCTGGATATTCCTGATCATTGTTTTCTTTTCTTTTTTGTTAGATATCCTCAAATTATCCACTAAAGTATACACTACACATGCACTCTGGAGGTTTTGTTTTTTTAATCTCTCCTTTTTAAAGCACATTCTCTGGGAAGAGTCTTTAATTTAGGCTTATATCAACATTAAAAGATAATAAAATAATAGGTTTGTTTGTGTTTTAATTATAGCCAGGTAATTTATAACTACTTAGGTTATTTACTTAGAATTCATCCGCATTATTCATATTTCATACTGATTTATGCATTTTTCTTTATAGTTGTTTTAAGCTTTATTTTAAACTATCACATGTTTCCCAATTAGAGTTGGCATTTTTCAGAAATATGGACCTTAAAGTTATCAGAGTTTGCTTGACCAAATTTACACATGGTTATATTTATTTTCCACCGATAAATTTTCTTCTTAGATCTAATTTATACCACATTCTCTTCCCACTTCTTCTTGATCAGCCAGGAAAATACTGTTTTTTCAATGCCCAGGACACAAGTGTAAATGAGTAGATTAGTATTGCACAACTCACTATTGGATATTTCTGCTGTGCCAATAATTATATTTCCTCCATCTGGTATACGTCTCTCTTCCTCTTTCCACTGTTCCTTTACCCTCAACAAATCCTATCCCAGTGTTAAAGCATAGCGCAGCTCATACCTTCCTGGGTTTTCCCACATCTTACCATTTGGAATTATATTCTCCCTCACATAATCATGCATCATAGTATGAAAACTTATCACTGTCTGTTTTTTATATATATATATATATATATATATATAAATTATGTTTTATCTATATAAAATTTTTATTTTTCAGTATGATAATAATTCATAAAAGACATGTTTCATTATATTTTGTAACTCTCAAGGCACATACCTCATCCAAAATATGACCTCAGGAATATTTAGTCCGTTAATTAAAAATCATCAAGTTCTGGTCATTGATTCTCGTGAATGTAATGGCCTTCAAATATTTGTATCCATCAACTTTGTGGGGAGACATAAGAAAGGCTGCGCATGGCAGAAATGTTCTTGAATTAAAGCTGTGGTCCCTGAAGACTTTTAGTTCTGTTTTACAACATGGCTTTATATTAGTCAACAAATCAATTAGCCTTCACAAAAAAAGAAAAGGCTAGAAACTCCTTGTTGCCATCAAGATTAAATAGATAGTAATTGCTAGGAATTCAAAATAATAGTCTGATATGGAAAGTTCAATAAATGCTAAGCACTAAAAATACTAATAATTGATTATTGTCTTCATTATTAACCTCTTAGTATACTTATTAATTTTTCAAAGATATTGACTTAGGAAAAAGCAATAATCAGAATTCAGCTTTTCTGCTACTGTGCTTATAAAATGAACAAATTTTCAAAAAGTGTTTCTGTTCATTTGTAGACAAAATAGTCTTGACATCCATTTATGGTTATATATGATACAATACTTCATATCAAGGCGAAATACCAGGTTTGGAGTGGAACCATTGAATGATTCTGTTTGGATCATTCTACCTTTATTCTAAGCAGATGTTGTCTTCATAATTTTGATAAAATGTCTAATAAGAATCCTGTATTGTGGAGAGATATCTCACATATAGTTGGCAGAATATGTCAGACTGAAACTTCTTTCTTATGGAGAAAGAATGAAACATGATTGATATAAGATGAAGGGACATTTCGTGTATGTTTATTTAGATAGAAATTGAAAATATAAGGAAATAGTCCTTACAGAAAAAACCTGAAAATTTCTGCACTGTAGATTTTAGTTTTTATTTTCCATTCACAGGAAACATTTTGTCCTTTTAGTCACTGTAAAGCTTATAATAACTTAGGCCTCTACCTCATACATATGCAAATATTAAACCAAAAACAAATGCAGACGACTTACATATGGCAGTTAACACTCAGAAAAATACGTGAGAGTAATTTATGTAGCTATGTCTATGTCTACTCTATGTCTACATCTCTAATTTTTTCTGGTAAAACTTAAACCATTGTTGGCCTTAACAAACACACTGCCTGAAGAGAATGCAAGATGCGTAGAACTTGGGAATCAGAATTTTCTCATCTTCCCTTAAAGCAAACAATAACTAAATTGCTTCCTCCATGTTGGCCCACATTATTTGCTCCCTTCCTTAATCCCTTGAAGCCACTGCAGTTATCACAAGAAAATTTAATAGAAGCTCATAATGATGACTTAAGTATAGCACTGGGTAGTCAGACTGGTTGAGGTTGAACACAGTCTGTGATAATGTCTTTTATCCCTCCATCTTGTATTTCTTGGGTAAAAATTTTGATTCCTACCTTTACTACACAATTAAATTGTATTCTGCTCAGGGCTTCTGGCTTCCTGCCCTAGGGTTTCGCTAAAATAAGGTGTTAATAGCTCGGGGATCTTTGACAAAAAGAAAATAAAGAACTGGTAAATAAATGCACTTCCCTTCTGTATTATATGTGGAGTTTAATTTACTTAGTAAATTACTTACTTTAGTTAATTTTACATCACACTGCCCTATTTCTCCCTAGCTTCCCATTCCAGTAGATAACTTAATAGCTAATCATTGAATTAGTCTTCCATTCTTCATTATTCTGCATTTTTTGCCATTCAGTTGCCTACCTTTTCTGTTTCCTAGGATTGCTAAAGCTAAATTACTTTTTTCTCACTGTTTGTTTTTAGGAGATGTCAAGCTAAGGCATGTTTTCTGGGTCCTAGAGCTAGTGCGATCTTAGCTGATTTGCCTGATGGCTCTATGACTCAGTTGCTTCATCTATTGGGAAGACAGTTGTCATAGTAGGCTTCAAAATGCTATCCTTAGAAAGACTTGCTTGTGAAATTGTCATCTGAGATTTTAGTTGGTACTGATACCAAATTTCCCCTCATTTTAAGAGTTATTCACTCTAGTTAGACTATATACAAAATGTGATTTACATGGAACACCTGCTGTTTTCCTGTAGTTAGGATTTTGATACATGTGCAGTAACTGTTAAAATTATCAAAGGGCTTCCTGTCATCTCAATGTGGAGTATCAGTTTACATTAAGAATCTCCAGTTAATCATATTGACTGAGTCTGTCATATCTTAACTTTAAAGAGGTAAAGTGACACACTGGCCTTAGAAATACTAGAGGAAATAGGGGGTGTGAAGTACTGGCCAGTCACTTCTTTATAGTCAGTAAAGGTCTTCTCCCCAAACATGTAAAGTCATTGACCTGAACTTGTTCTTTACTCTTCTCATTCTACACTAACTCGATTCCTCATTTGAAAGTCTTTTCCTGCCATTATCTTGCCCATAATTGACTCATTCTTAATGAACTGGCTCACATCCTCTCTCTGGGAGGTTGTCCCAGATCAGTTGAATGCGCTGGGTATCTATTTTAAGGGATTGAGTACTGCTGCTGTAGTTTTGTAATCCTGAACTTGTGTGCAAAGATGTGGAATCTACAATATGCTTTGTCTCTAACTTTAATTAAGACTTTGAACAAGTTTCTTAGGTTTCCTGAGGCTTTTTCTGATATTCTGCAATACTAAGATAATAATTTATTTACTAAGGAATATGTGTAGGCCTAGGGTGGGATAAGAGATGAGTGAAAATACTAATGAAAACATTGCATGAGACACTAGAACTTCAAAACATTGATAGCACTTACATTTTCTTCTTTTTATAGTTCTTACATCCTTGCCGTATGGTTTTATGTTGCCATTCTGTTCTTAATTGTTTTCATTTTTATATTTTGTTTCTGCAATTAGATAATAAGATCCTCAGGTTGAAGCTGCTTCTTCGCCATCTTGACATTCCAATGGTAGTTAGCAAAGTGGTGTGCTGCTTTTCACGGTTCAAAAGAATTTTATCATGTTTATTGATGAACACCTGTGAGTTTGGATTTGGGGAAGAGAAGAACGCTCTGAAATACACATAACCACTTTACATGCAGAACAAAAGCTCATGAAGTGGCAGATCTGGGGGCTTATTGTGAGGTAGTCAAATCTTCTAAATTTCTAGTTAAGGGTTCCTTAATTATTCATAGCTTTAGCAATAACTGCCCTAATACTCTGTTTCATTAATTTTGCTCAGATGTAATGATATCTGGAGGCAAATAACCTTTCTTCATCATTGGAAAATATTTATCATCAATAGGGATATTACATTTTTTAGAATTTTTTCTCACAGAGATATAAAAAGATGCATTTTAGTAGTACCCTATGAAAAGGTCACATATTATAAAAAGAGTAGTACTATAGACTATTATTGAACAAGAGCTAATTATGTTTGCCATGGCTTTAACAAATGTTTCGACATTGCTGTCTCAATGTTATGAGAACTTTTAAAATTGTAACTAATTTCGCTTTTATAAATCTGTTCTTTCTGTGTCAAATAAAAAACCCAGGCATAAAATATGAGTTATCTAAAGTTGCACAGACATTTAACTGGTTGAGCTCACAAAATCAGTCAGTCTGGCTCTGTTGCATGTACTCTTGATCCCACTTTTTGAAGCTTTTGGTTGCTAACTTTATACCTACCTATTTGCAGATGTATATATGCATGGTGGTATTGCCATGGTTTCAATTCTTTTAGGATCAATGAGATGTCCTAACAACAAAAGACAAAGACCTATCTTGTGAATTTGGAAACTGTTTATTTTTTTGTATTATATTTTCACTTTTTGTTGTAACTACCTTAAAAATATAGATGATAAGTTATAGACAGATTAGGACTTTTTAGGATCATACCGAAAAAGTCACTATAAAGAACCTCAACTGCCGTTCTTAGGTGTCTTTCTTAGTCAGCTGGATAGTGGTGTCATCCCAGCTGACACCCACAGTCCTTGTTCGCGTTGCACAGAATCCAAAATTAAAACATTAAGCATAAAAAGATGAAAATACCATCCCTTACTTTACTTATCCAATTACATTGTTGTGCTTTGACCAAGTGAGATTCATCTTCTTTCTCCCTGCACATTCACCTATTTTAATATTGCAGTGCAGATTTAATGGATTGAGAGTCTGTCAGTAAGTAATGAGAACACAGAGAAAAGTGGCTAACATGATTAAGATTTTATTTGTCGTGTAATTCCATTATAATTAACATTATGTAACTGGAGAAATATGGTGTTTGCACCTCTTCCTGGCAGATGTTTTTAAGTCGGTAGCAGATTAAATAGTAAATGAAGATCTATTTATTGAAAATTGTTTTTGTATCCTATGTTGTTGGTTTTATTTATTTGTTTTAAAACCACAGTCAACTTAGAACAATAAGGAATATGCTTAACAAGCATGCTAAATAAAATTGTACTGTTCTGAAGTACCATAGGTGTGCTTTTTTATATTAGGCATAAAATCTAAAAGATGTTCAAATAAAGTGTGTTTAAATAGTGAGAGTAAACTTACCACAAAGTTACTAATGGAATTTAAAGATAAATAAATAAAAATGTTTGGATTTGTATGTAGAATAACAGACATTTAAATTCTTACAAGTAATTTTGTTTGTGGGAAAAGTTGAGATATTTTTGATATTCTCTTTTTTTTCTCTGTCTCTGTTTCTTTGTCCTCTCTTCTCTCTCTCTGTCTCTTTCTCTGTGTCTCATTTGATTAAGTGAAATATGTTAGATACAGTGCATCTCACTTTGCAAATAGTAGTTTTTTTGAGTGGACCTTTGTAAATATTGAGCTTGTAATTTATACATTGCTAACTATCAGGATAATATCCTAGTTCATATCATTATGTAGATATTCAAAAATAAGTGATCTTTTAGGCTTTTGCAGACATGGCTGAACTCTGGTGACATAGATAATGGTCAGAGGGTAGAGGCTATGTCTTTTAGTTCTTTAATATCTACAAAATAACCAGTAGTAAACAGTTATTTTAGGTGACACTCATTGAGCACTGTGTATGAGAAATTTTGCTAATTTTTGCAATCAGGACTATACTTAATTATCTCTAAAAAATGTAGAATAACCATAAACACTGTATTCCAAGTTTACGGGGCCTCCCAGATTTATATAAAGCATTTGAAGAGTTAAAACAGACACTTAATGTATTGGTAACTCTGAAGCCTGAGTGAGACCTTCTTTTCTATGTTGAGTAGTATAAATACTCCAAATGTTTGACACATGAGTACATAAAAGAGACATGTGTTGTCATCAGAAAAGCACCATTATCATGGATTAAATCTATTCTGAAGTTAACATTTCTCTACTTTTTATTCTACTACCATTTTCCACCTTATTAAGCCTTTTCAGAGATCCAAACTCTATTTATTTGCTTTGAAAAAAGGTCATTACTGAATCATCCTAGTTGTGATTTATGGCTGCCACTATCCTACATAGCAGAATAATTGCTACATGTGTGATGTAGCTCCTCTGGTTTAGATAAATTAGAAAGGATTTACTTTTTCTTTTCTTTTATTTTTTTTTTGGTACCGGGCATCAAATTCATGACCTCAAGCTTGCCAGGCAGGCGCTTGTGCTGGTGAGCTAAATGCCCAGCCCAGAATTTACTTTTTCAAATGGCATGTGTTGCAGTAAAACTGAATATTGATACCACTTAAAGTGTGATAGTATGTACCACTTGAAGAATTTTGTATATATTTTAAATCAGTGGTTGCCACACTCTGGGGCTAAGTATCAGTCCCCGACCTGTTAAGAACCAGGCCTTGGTGGCGTGTGGTGGACCAGCTAATGAGCCTTCTGTTTTGTAGCTGCTGCTCGTCTTGTACCTGAGCTCTGCCTCCAGTTATATTATTGGAGGCAACGCCGTCTCAGTCTCATAGGAGTGCAAACCCTAGTGTGAAGTGCTCATGTTAGTGATTTAGGTTGTGTGTCCCTAAGAAGATCTAATTCAGAAAACTTGGTCCCTACCCTTTAAAAACCTTGTCTTGTAGGAAACGGGTGCCAAAATGGGGAAACTGGCTTGTGTGATTTTTCACAGTTGGCCTGTTTGTGAGGTGGACAGGCATTTTCCAGCTTGGAGTAGGTGCTCAGAAGGTTGAAATAATTCATACAAGTAGTCTGACTAGAAATTCAAATCTGACTTCAGCAGCATTTTAGGCAATGAGCCTGCATAATGGGCATGAACCTACCTTCCAGTGCCCAGCGAAGATTTGATTGTATAGATACATGACTCCATTGCTTTATTCATCAAAACACTTACAGAGACACACACAAAGGAACACAAAATACATACGTATTATAAGGTGCAAATTGATACTGTGGTTCTGTACTGTCAGACTGAAACTTGGTGTGAGCCAAAAAGTAAACACTAAAAAGTAAAATGGACTTGGGTGAAATTCACTTTAATACTTCATGTTATTTGGATCAGTATGTCCAGAATTATGACTCATCTGTAACAACATTAAAGTCACAAACAAGACATTTCACAGTCATTTTTGACAGTAAATCCTGGATTCAAGTGAACCCCACTGCAAGGGCTCATTCCTCATGTCTGGTGGAGGTTCTCAGACCGACACTCAGGTGCGTGCAGTGCATTAATGTGCAGCTTCATCTCCGGGTAACGAGAAGTTCTGAGAGAAAAACAAGAAGAGGAAGTAGCCTTCGTCTATCCTCCTGATTCCTACATGTTGTCATTCATGTGATCTCTTCTGTATTTCAATGTTAATGCCTTTTTACCTTTATAACCCAACTATCTAGTCATCTCACTGATATTCAATCACCTGATGAAGAGTTTCTTTGAGTTTTTTGAGCAAGCAGTATATCTGTGTGAGGGAATACATAAACATGACTCCGTTGATTGGGACAAAATTAGAAGACTCCTGAGAAAAAAATTGTAGCTGTAATTTAACAAATGTACTTCAGCAGCATCCAGGGCTTATGAGAGGCAAATCAGTTATTAAAGTCAAATAAATATTTCACATTTTTTTATTTTTTTGTTATTTAGTTAAAATGAATACTTTCCAAGAATAAAATATAATTAAATTATAGAAAAAGCCAGGAAATATTTAAACTACGCCTCAACTCTAGGCATAATTGAATGAGTCTTAATTAATAATTATTGCAGACAAAAATTGATTGATTCATAATTATGGTCAATTATATCTTGATAAAGTTGAGATAATTGTGATCCTTATTATAAGGACTTTCATTTACCTTATCTTTTAGATAGGGCTCTAAATAAAATATAAAACACTTATATGAAGTTAACATGGTGATACATGAACTATATATTGTTATAAAAAATTTTCCCATCTAACAAGGCTTAACAGAGAATATTTACATTTCATGTTCTAAATATAGATCGATGGTACAGATACAAATAAAGATATGTACTACAAAGTACTTTTTAAAAATTTGCATAGAAATCTTCATAAGAAATTTTGTAGTTTTTTTCTAAAATAACTTGAGCACATTATAATTTAATAATAATAATAGTAATAATGACATGAGTATCCTCATTAATCCTTGGTACTGTTACAGTGCAAGCTTTGTTGTGTGTACTTCCGTACATTATCTCATTTAGTCTTCACAACAATCCCATTTTGGAACCTGTTATAGCAGTAACAGGTTGAGAATAACTATTTCTAGAGCATAAATTCCTAGAAAGGGATTTTTTTTAAACTTTTTGTATATATTTGTAAATAACCCTTGACAGATACTACCGAACCTACTCACTAGCAGTCCACTTGAATGTGTGTTACACAGTGTAAAACGTTTTGTCTTGGCCAATACCATAAACAACATATTGGGAAAATATTTTGCTTTCTTTTACATTTTCTACCTTTAAAATTGAGATGAAGCTCTTTCCTGAGCTCTCATAACTCTCTACATCTCAGTACAGGTGTGGCTAGGTGATTAATAAGTTGTAAATGAGATGGTGTAGTCATAAAAAGAGCTGAGCTGAAAGAAGAAATGTAGGAGATTCTTGACGTTGGCAGACAGTTTCTTCTTTCATAAAAAACCCTATTCTCTTTTCTGAGGCAAGTTCATCATTTCTGACGTAAAAGTAGTCAGCTCGCCAAGAAGTTGGTTTAATGGGGCACTTGTTAGACGTGTTCAACCCAGCAGAGCATGACTGGCAGTTCAGCATGCTATGATTATATTTTTAAAATAAGTGTAGTCAAACTGAGCTATCTTAAGATGTGACGGTTATTAAGCATATAACCATAGAAACCCCCAAGAATGCTAAGAATTGAAAAATAAAAATTTTTACATGGCAGGTTCCTAACTGATACAGGACTAAAATCTAATGTTGACACTTTGCTCAATAGAAACATACAGATATTGAACATTTTATGTAGATAGATGCTATTATCTACTAGAAACTATTTCACAACTTCACCTCATGGTCTCTGTAATTTTTTTTTTTTAATTTGAAAGAGAATAAAACAAAAGGGGGCAGTACAGAGCAGATCAGAACAGGACAACATAGGCAACACAGTACTTTACATTAAGTCAGCTGGATATCAACAGTAGCTAACACCATATCTCTTACTCTGCTATAGTTGAGCATAGTTTCAATTACAATAATATCAAACATAACACAACAGTATAAAGCCATGCATATAGTGAAAGAATTCCAGGGCTTTCTGAACCGAATAACAGAAAATGATCAATGGGTATTATAATATCTCATTTTTGATGAAAAAGAAAAAAAAATTTGTTTGAACTATCACACATATTCAAATTCCAAAAGACACAATGTGATAGATAGAACCAATGGTATTAGAACAAAAAAAAACATGGTAGGACTTCTAAGAAGGATGATATTAAATCAGCAATAGCTGTCTTAATGTTTTGTTTTCTTCAAAACAGCTATTCATATCATAAAGTATGATATAGTCAAACAAAACAGGATAAAACCATTCCAACTGATGATTGAAAACTTTGAAAGACTTCGAAGCTATGAGATGGGGCCTCATGCTTACCATAAAGTCTTATATACTCTTATCAAATCTCATATTAGGGAGACTATATGGTATTTACCCTTGTGAGTTTGGTTTATTTCACTTAAGAGAATGGTCTCAAGTCGTGTCCATTTATTTATAAATACCTCGTTGTGATCATTCTTTATAGCTGAGTAGTACTCCATTGTATAAAAATGCCACAACTTTTTTATCCATTCCTCAGTTGCTGGGCACTTAGGTTGTTTCCAAGATGTGGCTATTACAAATTGTGCTGCTATAAACATGGGTGCACATAAATCACTGTGGTACGATGTTTTCAGTTCTTCTGGAAATATGGCTAGAAGCGGAATAGCTGGGTCAAATGGGACTTCCATACCCAGCTTTTTGAGGAATCTCCAGACTGACCTCCACAGTGGTTGCACCAGTCTATACTCCCACCAACTGTGTAGAAGAGTTCCTTTTTCCCCACAGCCTCTCCAACACTTGTTGTTGGTAGTGTTTTCTATCTTGGCCATTCTTTCTGGAGTAAGATGGAATCTCAGTGTGCTTTTACTTTGCATTTCTCTCATGACTAATGATGATGAACATTTTTTCATGTATTTATTTGCCATTCATATTTCTTCATCTGAGAACTGTGTATTCATTTCAGATGCCCATTTTTGGATTGGGTCTTTGAATTTCAAGGGTCTTATTTTTTTTTAATTCTTTATAATTTCTAGACAGAAGTCCTTTGTCTGAGGTACTGTCCATGAAGATTTTTTCCCAATTTGTGGGTTTTCTTTTCACTCTGCTGGAAACCTCTTTTGACATGCAGAAACTCTTTAATAAGATGTGGTCCCAGTTATTGATTCTGGGAAGTACTTCCCGTGTACTTTGCTTCTTGTTCATAAGTTCTCTTCCTACCCCTATATCTTTGAGGTTTTTACCTACTTTGTCTTCCAGCAGTTTAGTGTTTCTGTTTTAATATTTAGATCTTTGATCCATTTAGATTTTAATTTAGTGTATAGTGATAGACATGGGTCTAGTTTTAGTCTTCTGCATATGGACAGCCAATTTTTCCAGCACCATTTGTTAAAGAGACTGTCGTTCTTCCAGCGAGCATGTTTGGCCCCTTTATCAAAGATAAGGTGGTTGAGTGAGTTTGCAGTTGTGGTTGTATCTTCCAATCTATTCCACTGATCCTCGGGTCTGTTTCTATTCCAGTACCATACTGATTTTATCACTGTAGCTTTGTAGTATAATTGTAAGTCGGGGATTGTGATGCCTCCTGCCTTGCCTTTGTTGCTTAGAATTGCCTTTGTTATTCTAGGTCTCTTCTGATTCCAGATGAATTTTAGGAGTGATTTCTCTAGATCTGTGAGGTATGTTAGTGGTATTTTGATTGGGATGGCATTGAATCTGTATAGTAATTTTGGGAGAATGGCCATTTTTACAATGTTTGTTTTTCCTATCCATGAATAGGGGATGTTGTTCCATTTTCTGAGGTCTATAATTTTCACTGTATAGTTCTTTTACTTCTTTCGAGAGATTAATTCCTAAGTATTTCATTTTTTTGGATGCTAATATAAGGGGTGTAGTTTCTCTTATTGCTCTCTCAGTACTTTTGTTGTTAGTGTATAGAAATGCTATTGATTTTTGTGTATTGACTTTGTATCTGGCTACCTTGCTGAATTTGTTAATTATATCTAGGAGTCTTTCAATAGAGTTTTAGGGGTCTTCTATGTAATGTATCATGTCATCTGCAAATAATGAAAATTTAACTTCCTCTTTTCCTATCTTTACTCCTTTTATTTCTCTTTCCTGTCTTATTGCTCTGGCTAGTATTTCCAGTACTATGTTGAATAGCAGTGGTGATAATGGACATCCTTGTCTTGTGCCTGATTTTAAGGTAAAGGCTTTCAGTTTTTGACCATTCATTATGATGCTGGCTGTTGGTTTGTCATAGATGGCCTTTACCATATTGAGATAAAGACC
>PVJX010022614.1:0-30325 GCA_004027295.1 Dolichotis patagonum
CTATTCTGTTTGCAAACAATGTGGATTTTAAACCAAGAATGATAAAGAGAGATAAAGAAGGTCACTACATACTAGTTAGGGGAAAACTCCAAGAGAAAGAGACAACAATCTTAAATATATATACACCAAATTCAGGAGCACTCAGCTATACAAAACAAATATTAACAGAAATGAAAAATCAAATAAGCAATAACACAATTATAACAGAAGACCTCAACATTCATTGACACAAAGGGACAGATCAACTAGACAGAAAATCAGCAAAAAAATAACAGAACTGAATCACACTTGTGAACAAATGCACTTGGTGGAAATATACACAATGTTCCACCCAACAACATCAGCATATACATTCTTCTCAGCAGCACATGGAACATTCTCTAAAATATACTGCATTCTAGCCCGCAGAACATGCCTAAGTAAATGTAAAAGAATTGAAATTATCCCATGCACGTTATCAGATCATAGTACAATAAAACTAGAAATTTGTGACAAAAGAAACTGCAAAAACCCCACAAACACATGGAAATTGGATAATACAATCCTGAGCAATCAGTGGGTCACAGAGGAAATTAAAGAAGAAATTAAACAATACCGACAAGCGAATGAAAATACAAATACAACTTACCAGAACCTGTGGGTTGCAATGAAAACAGCCCTCAGAGGAAAATTTATTGCAGTGAATTACCAAATCAGGAAAATAGAACAAACACAAATAAACAACCTGATGCTACACCTCAAACATCAAGAAAAAGAAGAACAAGTAAGGCCCAATACAAAAATAAGGGAGGATATTATAAAGATCAGAGCAAAAATCAATGCAATAGAGACTAAGAAGTCAATACAAAGAATCAATGAGTCAAAGAGTTGGTTTTTTGAAAGAATAAATAAAATTGGTAAGTCCCTAGACAACCTTATTTTAAAAAGGAAAGAAAACACTCAAATTCATGCAATAAGGAATTAAAAGAGTGAAATCACTACAGACTGTGGAAATACAGAAGATCATCAATACTTAATTCAAAATCCTCTATTCTCATAGGCTTGATAACACAGAAGAAATGGACAAATTTGTAGAAAAATATGAATTACCAAAACTAGATCAAGAAGATGTAAAACTGCTGAATAACCCAATTTCTATTAATGAAATTGAAAATGTAATTAACAACAAAGAAAAGCCCAGGTCCAGAGGGATTCACTGCAGAATTCTACAAGAAATTCGAAGAAGACTTAATGCTGACACTCCCGAAACACTTCGGTGAAATTGAGAGGGAAGTAATTCTCCCTAACTCATTCCTGGAAGCAAATGTTACTCTAATACCAAATCCTGAGAAAGACCCAACCAAAAAATAGAACTACAACCCAATCTCCCTAATGGACATATATGCAAAAATTCTCAGTAAAATATTGGCAAACAGAATGCAAGAAATCATCAAGAAGATTATACACCACAACCATGTGGGATTCATCCCAGGAATGCAGAGATGGTTCAACATATGCAAATCTATAAATGTAATCCACCATATCAGTAGAGCCAAAAATGAAAATCACAAAATCATTTCTATAGATGCAGAAAAAGCTTTTGATAAGGTCCAGTATTTATTTATGATAAGAACCTTACAGAAAATTGTAATAGATGGTCTTTACCTTAATATGATAAAAGCCATCTATGACAAACCAATAGCCAGCATCATATAAATGGCCAAAAACTGAAAGCCTTTACCCTAAAATCAGGAACAAGACAAGGATGTACATTATCACCACTGCTATTCAATATAGTGCTGGAAAAACTAGCCAGAGCAATTAGACAAGAGAGAGAAATAAAAGGAGGAAGGATAGGAAATGGAGAAGTTAAAATATCATTATTTGCAGATGACATGATAGTCTACATAGAAGACCCCCCAAAACTCCATGGAAAGACTCCCAGGTATACTAAATAGATTCACTAAGGTAACTGGATATAAAGTCAACACTCAAAAATCAATAGCATTCCTATACACAAACAACAAACTCACTGAGAGAGAAATAAGAGAATCCACATCCTTTACAATAGCATCCAAGAAAATTAAATACTTATGAAACAATCTAAAAAATTAAGTAAAAGATCTATTCAGGGAAATTTATAATACCCTGAAAAAAGAAATCAAGGGTAACCTCATAAAATGGAAAGACATCCCTTATTCATGGATAAGAAGAATAAATATTATGAAAATGGCCATTCTCCCAAAATTGCTATACAGACATAATGCAATGCAAATCAAGGTATGAAACATAATTCATAGATATAGAGAAATCACTCCTAAAATTCATCTGGAACAGAAGAGACTTAGAATAGCAAAGGCAATTCTAAGCAACAAAGGCAAGGCAGGAGGCATCACAATCCCTGACTTGAAGAAGTTATACTACAAAGCTACTGTAATAAAATCAACATGGTACTGGAATAAAAAGAGACCTGAAGATCAATGGAATAGATTAGAAGATACAACTACAACTATAAACACACTCAGCCACCTTATCTGTGATAAAGGTTCCAAACAAGTTCACTGGAAGAAAGATAGTCTCTTTAATAAATGGTGCTGGAAAAATTGGCTCTCCATATGCCAGAAACTAAAATTAGAACCATTTCTACCACCATGCAGTAAACTACAGTCAAAATGGATCAAAGATCTAAATATTAAAACAGAAACACTAAATCTGTTGGAAGACAAAGTAGGTAAAAATCTGAAGACATAGGGGTAGGTAGAGAATTCATGAACAAAAATCAAACCACACGGGAAATACTTCCCAGAATCAATAATTGGGATCACGTCTTACTAAAGAGTTTTTGCATGTTGAAACAATCTCCAGCATAGAGAAAAGAAAACCCACAAACTGGTAAAAAGAATTAGTGAACTGTTGCTCAGACAAAGGACTTCTGTCTAGAACATATAAGGAATTAAAAAAACAGACCCCCGAAATTCAATAACCCAATCCAAAAATGGGCATCTGAGATGAATACACAGTTCTTAAAGAAATACAAAAGGCAAATAAATACATGAGAAAAAATGTTCAGTATCACTGATCATTAGAGAATGCAAATTAAAACGACACTGATATTCCATCTCACCCCAGAAAGATTGGCCAGGATAAAAGAAAAAGTACCAACAAATGCTGGAGAGGCTGTGGGGAAAAAGAAACTCTTCTGCACTCTTGGTAGAAGTGCAGACTGGTGCAACCACTGTGGCGGTCAGTCTAGAGATTCCTGAAAAAGCTGGGATTGGAAGTTCCATTTGACCCAGCTATTCCACTTCTAGGCATAGTCCCAGAAGAACTGAAAACATCATATCACAGTGATATATGTGCACCCATGTTTATAGCAGCACAGTTTGTAATAGCCAGATCTTGGAAACAACCTAAGTGCCCATCTGCTGAGGAATGGATAAAAAAGGTGTGATATTTTTATGCAATGGAGTACTACTCAGCTATAAACAATGATCACATTGAGATATTTATAAATAAATGGACACAACTTGAAACTATACTCATAAGCAAAATAAATCAAACTCACATATGTAAATACCGTATTGTCTCCCTAGTGTAAAAAATGGTAAGAATACATAAGATACAAAATCCTCCGTAAATACAGTGAAAGGGTAAGAGTCTTCTGAAAAGGAAAAAAATCTCAAGGAAAAAGAGGAAAAAGAAAAAGGAAGGGAAAAAAATATCTAAAATTATATAATCACACTTAGGATAGCTAAGACCATTGTGCTACAAATTCCATAAGTTCTTGGAACAAAACAGCTAACATCCATAGGATTGGAACAATTTTCCATATTAGTCTGGTGATCTGAGGAACTCTTGAAGAACATTTTGTAAAGTAATATCCGTAGTTATGCTCCTATCACCTTGTTTTGAAGTCCTATATTGTCATTGTTTGGGGCTGTTTGCTATTATTTATTTGTCTTTTTTGTTTCGTGTTTATCTAGTAATTTGTTTTGTTTTGATTTGATTTCCCCTCTAATATAGAAAGGATAAGTATACATGTAGAGGCTTATACATACATAGAACTTCCCCTAACCTGTATATGAAGAAAAAGACATTATGGTATCCATTGCGGATTCCGTTATCGTCATGCTGTGAAATCCAGTAATGCTATTATTCTTTGTTCCAAGTGGTTGTAGCCTGTTTTGTATTGTTTAATTTCAACATATATGAAGGTATGGACAACTAATTTGAATGAGAACAAGAGAATTAGGGCAGCCATTGTTGATTTTCCTATTTTCTGGATTTGAAGACCTAAAATGCCTTCATCACTCTGTTTTGATCAGTTTAATACTATTTTGTTTTGTATGAATTCATTGTGTGTGAAGATATGGACAATTATTTGGAAGAAAACAAAAGACTTTATATGATAACCATGGTAGATATCCTATTATCTTGCTTTGAAATCTGTGTCACTTACATTGTTTTCTTCTGATCTACTTTGTTCTGTTTTGTTATGTTTAGTTTTACCGTGTTTAAAATGTTAAAAAAGTATGGTAGTTTGCTAGTGGATTTTTTATGGTCTTCTGTGTAAACTAACAAATCATCTGTGAATAATGATAATTTAACTTCTTAATTTCCTGTCTTTATTGTTTTTACTTTTCTATGTTGTCTAATTGCTCTGGATAATATTTCCTGAACTATATTGAACAGGAGTGATCATGATAGTGGACATGCTTATCTTTTTCTTGATTTTAGAGTGAAAGCTTTCAGTTTTTGTCCATTTAGTATGATTTTGGCTGTTGGTTTGAAATAGATGGCTTTTATCATATTGAGGTAAAGACACCCTATTCCAATTTTCTCTATGTTTTTGAATGAGTATTGGACTTTATCAAAAGCTTTTTCTGCATCTTTTGAGATGATCATATGATCTGTGTGTTTCACTCTGTTGATGTGTGTTACATTTATTTATTTGTGTATGTTGAATCATCCTTGCATTCCTAGGATTAATCTCACTTGGTCATGGTGTATAATCTTCTTGATGATTTGCTGCATTCTGTTTGCTAGTATTTTATTGAGAATTTTTGCATTTATGTCCAGTAGAAAGATTGGTCTGTAGTTCTCCTTTTTGGTTGGGTCTTTCTCTGGTTTAGGTATGGGAGTAATACTTGCCTCTAGGAATGTGTTAGGGAAAATTTATTCCCTTTCAATTTCATTCAAGTGTTTGAGGAGCATTGGTGTTAAATCTTCTCTAAATTTCTTATAGCCTTCTGTTGTGAATCCATCAGGACTTGGACCTTTCTTTATCGGTAAGTTTTTCATTACATTTTCAATTTTAAGTAACATATTTAGTTATTCAAAATTTTTATATCTTCTTGATTCAGCATTGGTAATTCATATATTTATAAGAATCTGTCCATTTCTTCCGTGTTTTCCAGCCTATACAAGTAAAGATTTTCAGAGTAGGTATTGGTGATCTGAATTTCAACAGGATCTGTTGTAATTCTACCCATTTCATTCCTCATTTATGAATTTAAGTTTTTTCTTTCTTTTATTGATAAATTTGGAGGTTTATAAATTTTGTTTATTCTTTCAAAGAACCAACTCTTTGATTCATTCTTTGTACTGTTTCCTTAGTCTCAATTGCATTAATTTCTGCTCTGATCTTTATAATTTCCTCCCTTCTATGATCTTTGGTCTTACTCTTTTTTTTCTAGAAGTTTGAGGTGCAGTATTATGTTCTTTATTTGTGCTCATCCTGTTTTCCTGATGTGAGAATTCATTGCTATATATTTCCCTGTTAGGATCACTTTCATTGCATCCTACAGGTTCTAGTATGTTGTATTTGCATTTTCATTTAATCGTGGATACTGTTTAATTTCATCTATGACCCATTGGTGGTTTGGGAGGGTTTTATTTCCATGTGTTTATGTAGCTTTTTCAGTTTCTTTTGCCATTAATTTCCAAATTTAGTGCACTATGGTAAGATAATACTCATGAGATAATTTCAATGCTTTTGCATTTACCTAAGCATTTTCTATGGGCTAATATATGGTTTATTTTAGAGAACATACCATGTGCAGCTGAGAAGAATGTGCATTCTGATTTTGTTGCATAGAACACTCTGTAAACATCTAGCAAATCCATTGTTCACAGGCTTGATTCAGTTCTCTTTTTTCTTTGTTGATTTTTGTCTAGTTGATCTATCTCTTTGTCACAATGGGATATTAAGATCCTCTGCTACAATTGTGTTATTTCATATTTGCTTTTTTATGTCTATAGTATTTGTCTTATATAGTTGGGTGCTCCCATATTTGGTGCATATACATTTATACTTATCTCTTCCTCTTAAATTTTTCCTTTAATGATTAGGTAGTGACCTTCTGTATCTCTTTTGATCATTTTTGGTTTGATGTTCACATTGTCTGCAAACAAAATAGCTGCTCCTGCTTTTATCTGGGTTCCTGTTGCATGGAATATTGTTTTCCATTCTTTGACTTCCAGTCTACAAGTTTCTTTTTGAGTTAGAAGTGTTTCTTATACATGGTATATTGTTGGATTCTCTTTCTTGATCCATTATGCCAATCTATTTATTTTAATTGGTAAATTGAGACTATTTTTGTTAATAGTTTTAACTGATTTTTATTGGCTTATCATTGTCTTGTTGTTTTCCTGTTGTTGGTTCTCTGCTTTTCCCTTTGTTTAACTGCTTGTCTTGCCTCGTGCTTTTTTCTGTTGTTGTCCTGGAATCGTGGTTATTTTTATCTCTATATGGAATATCTTTCAGTACTCTTTCTAAGATTGGTTTGCTGGAAATGAACTTCTTCAGTTGTTCTTTGTCACAGAAGTGTCCTATTTTTCCATTAATTTGGAGAGATAGTTTTGCAGGGTACATCAATTGGTGTTGAAAATTGTTTTGTTTCAAGGCTTCAAATACTTCACTGTAAGTTCGTCTTGACTTAAGGGTTTGTGTTGAGATGTCAGTCATGATTCTACTAGGCTTTTCTTGATAAGTGATCTGTTTCTGTTCTCTAGAAGCTTATATTATTCTGTCTTTAGGCTGAATTTCTGGGATCTTGATTATTATATGTCTGTGTATAAATTTATTTTGATTATGGCTGTTCAGAGTTCTATAAGCATCATTTATCTGTACCTCAAATTCTTTTCCCATGCTTGAGAAATTTTCTGCTGTTATTTATGCAAATAGCTTTTGATGTCATTTGTGTTGACACTTGCATTTTCACTGACACCAGTCAGTCTTATATTGTTTTTCTTTCCATTGTCTTAGAGTTGTTGAATTGCTATTACATGGTACCTTGCTATTTTTAAGAGTTCTTTCCTTTCCTGATCACTGGGTGTAATCCTGTCTTCCAGGTCTGAAAGTCTATCTTCAGTTTCATTCAAGTGGTTTTGCCAGCTTTCAGTGGAATTTTTAATTTCCTGGATATCTCTTTAAATCTGTTCAATGCATTCTATTTCTTTCCTATCATGTTCATTCAAGGATTCCATCACTTTTCCATGCTTACATACATTTTATCCATTTCTTCTCTAGCTATGTTGAGCAAGTCTTTTATTAAAGTTGTCATTTTTCTTTACCTGGGAGATTAAATCTGATCTTATTTCCTCTATAGTCTCATGGATTTGTTTATTTACTTCATTTGCTATCTTTTCAGAAGTTTCAGTTGTATGATTTCCAATGTCCTCTATTTTGATGTTTCTTTTACTTGTTCCAGTTTGGTTGAGGGTTTGAAATTGCATTTTGCTTTTTCCTTATTTTCATTTTCACCTCTTGGTTAATATTCTGGTCTTTTCAATATAGCTATTCTTGACTTTTCATCATGTGTGTCTTAGGGTCCTACTGTGTGGCTGACATTCACCCAGTTGATGAGTCCTACAGTACAGGAGGGACCAGTCACCTGAATTCCTCCTGCAGGGCCAGTTGTGTGAGTCCTATATTCTTCCTAGGCTGAGTAGCCTAGGAGCATTGATGTAAACCAATCCTTGGCTTGTATTGTTACTGTTGCTTCAGACTGCCAGATTCACATGTCCATGGTGTGCCTCTCAGCCTGGTTCCTCTGGATAAGAGAGGCCTTGCCAGCTCTCACCTGCCCACCAGGGGTTCTCTGTATGGAAGAAGGGCTCACCCTTGCTCTTGCCACTCTGCCAACATCCTCCAGGTGTGGTGAGGATTTGTCAAGGCTTCTACTGAGCTACTGAGGTCCTCTGATTGGGGGGGGTGTTCACTGCACTCTTGCTGGCCTGATGAGGTCCTCTGGGTGGGAGGAAAGGGTTGCCAAGCTTTCACCCACCCATTGAGGTACTACACGTGTTAAAAGAGGTCCCTATCCCTCCTGTTGGCTGCTGAGGTTGTTAGGTGTGGGGGAGGGGCAACTGTCACTCCTGTCAGCTGATGAGATCTTTAAGGCATCTGTAATGCTTTAATATGTTACCTCAAGCAAATTACTTAAACTGTAGGAAAGTCAGTTGTCCTGATATACACAAATCAGATGACATGGTCCCATGAAATGAGTCCTGTGATCTCATAGGACTACCATGAGACTGAAGTTGCATAATAATGGATGCAAAGTACTCAGCAGTGCTGATCACAGTGAAAATACTATATAAACATTAATGACCACCAGCCCTATTCTGGTATACAGTTAGGGGCTGGAAAGACGATCTGGAATTCAGAAAATATATCTGCTTAAAAATGGGTATTCAGGACTCCATGTCGTATAAACAGGAGTTTTAGCCATGTGTGCTTGAACATCCAGGGAGCAAGCATGGATATTGTGGTACCGAGCATAGTACCTGGAGATGGTAATTAAACACTCAGTAAACTTTGTTGAAAGGGGCAGCATCAAATGTGGAGCCAACTTGAGGCCTATAGGGATGAATGTACTTGCACACCCTGAGAGGGAGGAGTTTTTACATGTCATGCTGTAGTTATCTTGTATACCTCACCCTGGTCTTAACCTCACACAGATATTAGAAGTGAAGACTGAAAAGTTAAGGATGAAACCAAAGAGCACCTGAGCATTTAAGGGTCAGGCGGAGGACAGGGAGTTAACTGATTCAAGAGGAAGGTGGATAATGAGAATTAGAGCAAAGACAAAAGTGAGAAGTGATGGATTGCATGAAAGCATTTCCTGAAAAAGGAGAGATCAATTATCAGAAATATTTTAGAGCAGTCAGCAATGCATAAGATCAAATTTGTCTTTTAGGAAGTCATGGCTAATTGTGGCAATAATTGTTCTGTTTCATGGATCAGAGTAAGGAAGAAAAAGAGCTACAGAAATGCACTAAAGAGCTTAAGAGAATTGAGAGAATTAAGGAAGGAAAATGGGCCCATATGAGAGGGATGGAAAGAAAAAGAGATAACCAGTATATGCCTGTCTATATATTTACCTCCCTGATCTTGTCAGGATAACTAGGTAGTTCATCTTATTGTGTACTTTTACCCTTATTGTATGTTTGAGAAAATTGGGATTCATAGATTATGTGGCTACCCAACTTCACACTGTAAATAGGACTCAGATATGTGACTCAAACTTAGGTCTGTCTGATCTGATTCTCAGTCCTAATTTTTCACTTGACCACGCTATAAATGGTTACAGACATGAATGCTATTTAGAAGTGTCCAAGGCCAAGCAAACAAATTGCTGAACAGAGAGAAGGACCTGAAGGAGCTGAGAGGCATCAATATGTGATGGCACCCTTGTGTAATTTGGTGATTCAACCCTCCTCCTCTGCCAAATGTTCGGCTGCTGCCTCAGAAGAGAAGCAAGATGGCAGATGGTTGCACTGTTCTAGGGCTTGGAATTGCAGGGATAGTGCTGACAAGGGGGTGAAGGGAATTTAAAAGTTGACAAATGACTAGTAGTAAAAAAGGCTAGGCTAAATTCTGGAGAAAAGTGAGCAAGGAGACTTTCTGAGCAAGGATATCAAGGCACTAGAATGTTCTATAAAGTGAACAGCTGCAATGAAAATAAGGTACTAAAGTTTAGTTTTATTCATTCATTTCTTTTTATTTTTGGAGATAATGAATAAGTAGTCCCAAATGCCCTGGAAAGTTCAACTTATCTATATTTGGTCCTGTTGAGATGACAGTAGATCTATTGCTGGTCTCTTGGACAAGGGAAAAACTCCAGGCAAATTCTTGAGCTCTTGTTATTAATGATATACATACATGCCCACAGATATAAATAGCTATACATGCATACATAGATAGAGAGATGGAGACAGACACAGAGACTGGGATGGAGAGGGAGAAAAGTTGAGCAAGATTTTCAGAAAAAGGCTTCTATTTGCCAAATTGCAGGAGTCTCCACAGACAAAAGAGGTGTAGTTAAAATAAAGCACACTCTGAATTCCAGAGAAATGCTTACATTGCTGGAAATCCTATTACATACACCAACAAAAGGTTTTTTTAAATTTTATTTAAAAAAGAGAAAAGTCAGAAAAGAAGAACTAAAAGCAAAAGGCATAAACAACAATGACAAACTCAAAACAATAACAATATAAGTTTTCAAAACAGAATGAAAGAAATTTAACAATGGCTGTTATATTGAAGATTGTTCTCTTTTTTTCAAAGAAAGAAAAGAGAAACAAAATAGAAAAACAGAAAAGAAGGGTAGAACAATGCCAAATTAAAAAAAATTATCATCATAGAATCGCTAGTTGATACATTACTCATTGTCATCCTAAAAAATAGTTGCCAAAGTCACAAAATCAAAGCATAAATAGTGGCTAGCCACTCAAACATTGTGTATCTGAAAATTTTAAAAAATTAATGCAGTGAATTTTCCCTTCTATCTAGTGAGAGGCACTGGGGTCACATTTGCAGCTAGACCAAAATTGGGCTTCTGTTCTTCAAGAGACATTTGTTGCAAAGTCACTGGGCAACTGCTTCCTGAAAACACAGTCCAGCCAGGGTGATGGATCACCTTGCAAGGATCTGCAATGAGCTATTTTCAAGTGATGACAAAGTGTGAAGTTAACTGCTTATTTGAGAACTTTCTTTTCATCCAAAGTAAATTCAAATATGATTGAAAATCTGACCTTTTATTATTGGAGCTCTCCTGACTAAAAGTAAAATTGAATTTTAATTCCTAAATCTCTGTGTGTATACAGTACTGGGAGAACATTACAGATTTTGGCTCCATGCCCCCAAGAGAAATTGGCTTTGGGATTACTTGGATTAAAAACAAAGCCTTTCTTAAAAGATGTATTTAATTTGCATAATGTATTCTTTTTTTAACTAAAGAATAGTTCTTCTAAATTTCAGTTTTCCTCAATCATGAAAATGCCACCAAAATTCTGAATCGGCCAAAGAGGTATAATTCAGGGAAATTGGAAGAGTTTGTTCGAGGAAACCTTGAGAGAGAATGCCTGGAAGAACGATGTAATTTTGAAGAAGCACGAGAAGTTTTTGAAAACACTGAAAAAACTGTGAGTACTTATATGTACTATCCTTCAGATGCAGAGCAAATGATAGAAAACCTTAAAAAAGGGGGATATTGCCCTGAAATTTTAAAATACATATATTTGAATTATAACTGGTATAAAAGAGAAGTCAACATCAAAACATTTTAAATGCTACCATTAATTTTCCCTCTTGTTTTTTTTTTTCTTTATAGACTGAATTTTGGAAGCAATATGTTGGTAAGCAACTCAGTTTATCCTGTAGCTGCTATATGAAATATTCAAGAATTATGGAGTTTTTTCTCTGTATAAACAGATAAAATCCTAAAGTCTATCAAAGAAAGAGTCAGAAAAATCTGTGCAAATCTTCCACCCCAAACTGAATGATGATATATTGTCAGCATGGCAAGTGTCAGCTGGCAGATACGCTAACTCCTCCGTAGGGCTTCACGAAGAACATCATTCCACCCCAGGACACTGGAAGAAAGACCCAACAATGGTGGCATTTTTGGAATAAATGAGAGTTTGCAATTGTCATTAGACAGTCACAGAATGCTGACTGACAAATGTTTATTGCTTCAAAGTCTTCCTTCTTCATCAGCCTTACCCCTCCTTCCCATTGCCCTTCTGGTCTCTTCCACTGCTCTCCTCTCTACACACTGCACTTCAGAAATGTTTGTGCTTCACAGGCTGTATCTGGTGGCTCTTTTTAGCATGCTATTCCCAGCTTGCCCCAAGCTCACTGCCTCACCTCCTTCAGCACTTTGCCCAAGTGACCCCATCTCAGTGAAGCTTCCCTAGATCATCTGTTAATATTCCAACCTGCCCCTAGGACCCTCAACTACTCTAGATACTCCTATCTCGCTCTATTTTAGTGAATATCCCTTATCTGAAATGATTGGGACCATGAGTACTGCAGATTCCAGGGCTTTTTTTTTTTCAGATTTTGAAATATTTGTATATATCTAATGAGATATCTTAGGGATGGGACCCAGGTCTGAATGTAAGACTCATTTATGTTTCATATACAACTTATGTGTGTAGCTCAAAGGTAATTTCATAAAATGCTTTGGATAATTTTGTGCATAAAACTGTGTTTTATGGTATGGAATATTTCAATTGTGATGTTGCTCCTCGAAGTTTTGAATTTTGGAGCAATTTGTGTTTTGGACTTTATTAGGGATGCTCAACTTTTAGCACTTTTCATCATCTAATGTATCATAGTATTTTCTCTTGTATAATTTATCACTGATTTTCTCCACCAGTAAGGTATTTTGTTTCTTAGTGTATTCCTGGCACTCAGAACAGTATCTGTAACGAAGTTATTTAATAATTATGTGTCCAACAAATTGAGCAAAAGGAGGAAAATCATACTTTAATGGCAACTGATCTTAAAATTAATTTAAAATCTAGCAATAGGACTTTGAGGGAAGTGTCACAGGTTGATATACCTAAGACCATCTGCAAGGATGGAAACAAATTAACCTGGATACCAAATTCCGTAAGTTCCATCAGTTTGAGATTCCATTCTATTTTCTACAGTTCCTATTCTGGAGACACTAGATGACATTCTCATAAAATTATAACTCTTAGTTTTCTACCTTTGTTTTTAATCCATGAGAGAAAAAGAGGTCTGCTCCATTATATTGCTTTATCTACCTTTCCTTGTTCTTATAAATGAGTGCTACCATGATCATTTTTACTAGACCCTTAAAGTTCTTTCAGACAGTTTTCTTTTTCAATTCTCTATTGCACTGAATTTAAATCTTTGAATCTCGTGACTTAATTTTAAAACCAAATCTATGTCTATCTTTCCAAATATGATATTCTTGGATGCATTTAAACTCCCATGAACCTTTCATTGCCAATCCTCCAAACACCGCAGACCTAGCAATGTATTGTAAGTTTGGCCCCTGCCTTTGAGTTTATACAGATGCATAACTTGCTATACGTTGAGCATAGATACCTGGGACACATCAAGGGATTATTTGTGACATTGCTGCTTTGTTTATCAAAAATAAAGCAACAAGAATAAGAACACAAAAGAAACAAACCCAATGCCTCCTTTCACGGGCAGTCAAGATTCCTAACCACCATAAAAGTAGCTTATGCACACAGAGAATAGCCCAGGCTCCTCACCACTGTACTACTCTCTACCACTAACTCACCATGCAAAGAGCCTGACTGAAAAATAATCAACCAACCACATTACTTAGTGTCTGTCAGCACTTCTTAAAGTGCCATTTACAAAAGTTTCTGGAATGGCTATGACATATTCTACACTTGCACCATCCTTGTGAGCGAAGCATAATAAATTCCGTTTTGAAGAGAAGGAAACTGAGGCTTAGCAAGATTAAGGGACTTGCCAAACGTTACTCAGTTGGGGAGTAAAGCCCAGAAGAGAACCCAGATTCTCCACTACCCAACTTCTCACCTCAAATCTAAACACAGTTGCTCATTAAACAGGAACTTAGCAGTTTTAAATGGGAATCTCTCACTAGGTAAGGTTCTGTCTCGTGTTGTCTTTGATCCACACCGACTATGGCTTTGTCTCAGCCCAAAGTACGTACAGACAAGAACTCAAAGAAGGACTAAATACAGGGTAAAATGACACTCATTTTAAAGATATGTCTCAGCAAATGAGTTCCTGTGTAGTTGGCTACAAGCCCAGACCCTTTCAATGAAACAACCTAAATAATTCAGAATTGTTGGTCTGTAATATAAAGTGCAAATGTAGTTCATTTTTAGACCAGTTTTGAACATCAATAATAATAAACCAGAGATAATGTACTTTGTTTTCATAGAATTAGAACAAATTAAAGTATCTGTGCAAAAGCACATTGGACCAAGGACCAGAGGGGACAAGGTCTAATTTTTACAGCAAGCAGATCTTCCACAGAGAGTGTACTTCTGAGAAAGTGATATTGCTCTCTTAGTCATTAAAGCCTGCATACATGCTTCTGGCAAAGAGAAAGGACTGGCTGGCATACACACACTGGATGTCAAAGAGTTTTCCTTTACAATAAGATTAATAATTAGAAATTTTCCTTTGGTTTCCCTTTTTCTCATTCTGTGATTTTTACTGTTATTTTTATTTCTTACTCTTTTCTTTCTCACATACTGAGTCTTACTTAAAATGTGATCCATTTTTACTTCAGGGTTATTTTTCATAACTCCAAGTGTGTGCCACTCTCCCTTCTGGTTGTACTCGTTTGTTTCTCTTGGAGCTTCCTTAGAAGTATGAATGAGGCAGAGAAATAAAAAATCAGACCCTGACCCTTTTCTCACCTATGCCTTTGTCTTCTTTTATTACTGCCAGTGTCTTCAAAGGCTGTCAGGAACTCTATAAATGTGGAAACTTCAGAAAAGGTAGAATGAAAACTACCCTATTCAAAAATAAGGCACACCACAGAATTTTTTAAAATTCCTATGATCTATTGAACATTATGTCTCACTTCACCTAGATCATTTGAAATATGTAGACAGGAAACTATTTCCAAGCAATAATACACCCCTCTGGAATGTTTTCTATTTGCCTTGAGCCCTTATAGCATATGACACTTAAACATTAAATGACAACATACGGAAGTAGACACATTTGCTCCATGCTCAGGCCAACAGTTCCTTGAGTGAAAGCATCATTTATCTCCTAGCTCAAGTTGCTCCTCAAGACCTGCTTTATGCAGGTCTTGTATGACATATAGGTAATACTGGTTGAAGTGATTTGATGTGATTTGATTTAGAATTAACTCTGATATCATTCTATAAAGAGGGACTGAAGATCTTCTTGACCCTGTGGTCATACAGTGTATTTCTATTCAAAGATACTCTTACTATTCTTCCCTTGGGTTGCATAAACTACATGCATGTTTTCCTGGGGACACTTTGCTAGGATACGGTCAGCCTGAAAATCTTGGCTGGGGTGACTTTTAGAAACTGAGGAAGACAGGGGCATTACTTGCCTATAGGCAACTGGCTTCTAGGTAAATAGTTCTGTTCCGACCCTAAAATCAGATTCCCCTCCCCATAACTCTATGCAAGAGAATATTGGACATTTTGAGCAACTGATCTGATAATTCACTTTCCTAACCTGTCTCAAAGATGGAGATCAATGTGAGTCCAATCCATGTTTAAATGGTGGCATTTGTAAGGATGGCATTGATGCCTATGAATGTTGGTGTCAACTTGGATTTGAAGGGAAGAATTGTGAATTAGGTAAGTAACTATTTTTTTTTACTATTTCTTATTTAGAGTTTTTTGACATCACATGAAACTGGAAAATGCATATATTTTGTTCTCATAGCTTAGGATACTTTTTTGAGGCTTTAATAAATGGTGTAATAAGCTGCCAAAGTCCTTTACCTACTCAGTCATTACCTCCGGATGCAATACTAATGGTATTGTGACTGTGAAAAGCACAGAGTGCTAAGAAGGGACTCTCTTTCTATTCTGAAACTCTAGAAGAATAGAGATGCAATCCCAGGGAAAGAATTGAGCACCCCAGGCTACACGACTAAGGATAAAGAGTAGAAAATTAGCAGGACACCGTTAAGGCATTACAGCCATCCCCCTGGCAGATGAAAAAGATACAAAATGAAATGAAATGTAGCAGCTGCAGTTTCCTATTGAGAAAGAAAAAGAGTCACCTGTAATATTCAGAAATCCTTTCAGCACTGAAGGGAAATTCATTGATCATCTTTCTTTGAGATCTGAATGACCTTAGAAGAAAATGAAAAGGGGACAGAGAAAAAACATTCAAAAAGGAAAAATAATAGTGAATGCAGCTGGGTGACCTAGTATTCCTGGGTTGAGTTCCCATTCCTATAGATTTCCAGTGTGGCAACAAACCAATACCTGGATTACCTTTTCTGTGGGTGTGTTAATTGGTTCAACATCTCTAAAGTGCTATTTTAATTTGAAAGGTTATAATTTCAAATTCAGATTTACCTAGATAAACTTGATCCTGCTATTATGGAAACCTACAGAAATCTTTGGTGTAGTTACTTATTATCAGCTTAAATAATCTAGCTATTGGAGCTGAAGGAGTGAATAACTCAATTAGTCTCAGTCACAACTGAAGGGCACATTGTACTAAACAAGCATTGAAAAACTAAATGTCTTCAGTTTAAAAATAAGGAAGGAAGACTATGGCCTCAAGGAATGGAAATTAAGCACAGAACTTCCATAATAGGGTTAACTACAGGTGTGAAGTTATGGTCTACAGAGAAAAAATGCTAAGACTACACCTGGAACCAACTCAATACTTTAGGGGTCCCACATTTCTTTTTGGTCAGGCCCCTGCAGATATACTGCAGCTACTACCATACTTGGCCTCTGGGGTATATTGATCTCACCCAAGCAATCTGATCAAGGTTTAGAGAAATACTTTCAGCTCCATTAGTTCAGAAACAAAACAGGAATCCTCTCAAAATGCCCTTTATCTCAGACACTAAAGGGAAGTGAGAACAAAAGCATATACAGGTTCTCATTTAAGCTTCTTACTTTAAACTGAACTAAGGACTAAACTCAGTCACTAGACAGCACAGTTTATACAGTATCTTGGTCCCAAGCCCCTTGCTTACCCTGTCATAGCAAATGATGAAGATTCCCCATTGCTAAGATCTCTTTGTTTACCTTTTCCCTCGATCATTGGGCTCTTCAGCAAGGAAGAGCGATACAAATAGTCAAGGTACGCTTTCTAGTTATAATGGTAACAATTAATTGGCTACTGAGTGCTTTTAACTAGAATAAAGACCCCTTTAAGTCCCCAGCTGCACATAAAGTCCAAATGGCTTTCAAATAAATCAAGGCCTGTAAGAATACTATTCTCTGAATTGCTTGTAAAGAATACAAAAAGTATTTCCCCACAGTGAGATATGAGGGAAATTTAAAAATTGGAAGATAAAATACTCATTTTTAAAATTTTCAGCACATCACAGACACCACTGCCTTATTTACTGTGTCTCTATGGAGGAAAAATGTTGAGTTTAGTTGAATAACATCCCATTTGGAAGCAAACTTGTTAAACAGAACATTTTTTGTTCAAACTTCAGTAGGCACATTACTGGTTATCATGGAAGATGAGCACAGTAAAACAAAGCAGAATATGATAATTTTTGTAAGTACATATAAAGAGAATTAGAAATAGTGTCTGTGATAACATGACAGGAGAATAACTAATGCTTTTTTGTGTTCTTTAACATACATTCTAGGCACTGAACCGGCCTCAGGACCAGGGGGAACCCATGTCCGACACAGTGTGTGACATCTAAATGCTCTGCAGTTGATAAATGAGTCAAATTCTGACTCTTTCTTAGGTCCTGATCTAATGGCCTCGCCCCTAGAATTTCTTGAGCTATTATTCTATTTCTAGGCTCTTGAACCTTTCACCTGAGGGTAAAATACTGCTGACTAGGCAGCTATGTTCCCACCAGATGCACAAATCAAGCCAGAGGTCAGCAGCAATGGTAACATAGTGAGTCATAAGAGCAATGTGAAATGGGGGAAATGAGCAAGAGGTCTGGTTGCTTAACAAGGGACACAGAATGACAACTGGGAAAACCGCACCAAGTTTCCTCATTGCTAATGTGCATACACCGAACAAAACCAGGCTGCTCCCAACACCCACCTCTGTCAACTTATCACAACCTCGTATTGACTGAACACTTTCTGCAGGTGGTATTTGATTTGGCTGAACATTTTAGTATTGGTATATAGCAATGATATGATAAGTAATATCATGAAAAGAGCCAGGGATGTTATCACCATACACTATGAGAAAGTTCTTAACAAACAAGTAAAGAAAAAAGACCAAGTGCTATTTTTTTGAGCACATATTTAGTGGGATTTTGCTAGCAAAGATTAAAGCTCAGGTTGGTTCCTTTTTTCTCCTGATAACAGTTATTTTGCATCTCCTTATTTCTGGAACTACCAGTAAGGATTATGGGATAATTATTAAATTAGCCTATGGTATCATAGGCAAAGTAGAGGTACACAATTTAGATTTGTCACTCAAAAATTCACGATATCTTTGAAAAACATATAGTCACCCTGTTAGCCTGAATTCCTCTATAGAAAGAGCCTGTTGGTACAAACCTAGAGGACAAGACTAAGAAACAAGAAAATGAGGCAGCGAGGGAAGGAAAACCAATAAGAGGATGAATTATCCAACTACTGGCCTGTAACTGCAACTGGTCACTTGACCTCCTGGGTCTGTCTTCAAGAAGCCAGATGGACTGATCTCAGGATAGGGAGCCCAAAAGGAAAGAAGAAGTGAAAGAATTTGTCCATCAGCATCTGCCTTTCATTGCTCAAAAGTTCGTCTTATGGGGAATTAACTCCCCACATTTGCCACTTGGCTACGCTTGGGTACCGAGAGTCATACAGCATCTCACACCTTAGCATCAACATGGAAGTCCGAGGCAAGAGGTGAAAGGTCCGTGGTACACATATGAGCCAAGGAAATTCAGGGCTGCAATTGTGTAAGGTCAGTTGAAGTTAATGTTGAGCTGATTGCCACAGTACTAAAAAAAAAAGAAAAAGACACAGGTAAACCCACACAAATGAAGGTAGTACACCAGAAGTACCTAATAGGGTCAATTGTTTTCAAACTTTCCACGCTATAAGTGCACTAACAACTGAGCGTTTCTATTGACAGTTGGACTGTATTTGAGTGTGCAGGTGAGGGTAAGGTGTCTTATATGTATTTTATTCCTGTGCTGCTCTAGAGACAGAAATAGGCCCTAGTGCACAGCTCCTTTTTCTAAACTCAGCAGGTCTCAGCTAGCAAGCCCTGAAACATGGTATTTCCTGTTATAGAGACTGCATAGGAGGAATGCAGGGAAAGCACAGTAATTAGAAAATATAAACTAACATGGCAAAAAAATAAGCCAACTATGCAACAAATCACAATTAATGTGAAGCAGGGTTAAGCTATCATATTAATGACAACTTACAGTTTGGAGTTAAAATCTAATTGCATACTGCTGGCAAGGAGATACTTAAAATTATACCAGGAGGCTAAAATAAAAGGATAAAAAAAGAATTATCAGGTATGTGCTGGCAAAAAGGAAATTTGGAAAGCAATCTGAATATCAGACAAAATAGACTCCAAGATGAAACGTTTTACAAAAGACAAAGATATTTTATATTATCAATGGAGATTACATAGGAGAATAAAGAAAATGTGAGCCAGTGGGATGCTCAGTGACGGCAATATATGTGATGTATTTAGCATTCAGTTACATAAAAGACTTTACTTCATCCTTTTCTGTTTGATTCATATCTACCTGAGTTGGCTTCAAGTTACTTTCAGGTTCTATGGATTCCTCAACACTCTAATTTCTAGGGCTCTCCAGATTCTCTTTCTGGAAGTAACCTGTTGAATTCTCTAGCTCTGAGAGCCAAACAACTTACAGAATAGCTAAGTGACAGAGGCTACTGTATTTTGGTGCAAAGAGGCAGCATCTGCATGAAGTTGTTTTTCTTCTTCACTGAAAGAAATAAGTGTAACTTTCAGGAAAATGATTGTATGTATAGAAAACCCAAAGAACTTAATTAGAATAAATGAATACAGAAAGGTTACTAGATACAGAGTGAACATACAAATATTAATGTCTATACACCCACAAAAATTAAAGAAAATAAATTTTTAATTGAATAAAAATAAGTGTTTAGGAATAAAAATAAGAAAGATGTAGAAGAATTCTACACAAAAAATTGCCAAACATTTTTTAAAAGTAAGAAATAGCTAAATAAATAAATTGGTATTCTATGTTCCTGAATTAATGGCTACCATATAATGAATCAATTATTTCCTAATAAACCAGTGTGGTGGTGAACACCCATAATTCCAACACTCAAGGAGTTGAGGCAGGAGGCTGGCCATGAGTTCAAGGCCAGACTGGGCTACATAGTAAATATAAGGCAGCCTGGACTACACAGTGAGATCCTGTATCAAAAAATATTATTTCTTAATAGATTCAGTACAGTGTCGATCAAAAGTTCTTGCAGGCTTTTTCTTTTGTATATATGGGGAGTGGTGCTGAGAATTCTAAAATGTTCATATATGAAAGTTCATAGGGCCAAAGATAACCAAGACAAATTTGAATAAAATTAGAGTGCTTTCACCATCAAATACACCATCAAATACCAAGATGTATGCAGGTAATTAATTAAGGTAGTGTGGTATTGACACAAGGGTAGACAAATAGATCAATGGAATACAATTAGAGAGTGCAGGAACAAGCATGCACTTGCAAAATGTCTTAGTTACTTTCCTCATTGTTGGGACAAACTACCTGACACCCACAATTCAGGGAAGGAGAGGTTTATTTTGGCTCACAGTTTGTAAACATGTCAATCCATAGTCAGTGGGTTCCAGGGCAGAAATACATGGTGGGAGGGCCTGGGCAGAGGAAAGCTGCTTACTTCATGGCATCCAGGAAGCAAAGAGGTCAAGGGAGGAGCCAGGAAGAGAGATATACCCTTTCGGTCATGCCCACAAGGGCTTCACTCTTGCAACCAGACCCCATCTCCTAACAGTAAATCAGGTATTCCACTCCCACAATCCAATCATCTTCCCAAGGCCCCACCTTTGAGCTCATGAGGCTGTGAGGATACATTCAGATATAAGCTATAGCACAAAGAAACTTGATTTATGACAAGAAGAGCCACTGCAGTGAAGAACAGAAGGACTGGTGGTTTCAATAAATAATGATAAAATATTTATGCATGGAAAATATATCTGGACTCCCTACCTCACCACATACAATGAAATCCAGGTGGAATAATGGATCTAAATATGAATTATAAAATAACAAATTTGTATATTTATGGCCTTGGGATAAACAAAAACTCTTGTTTTTGCAAGGCTAGGGATCAAATCTAGAGTTTCACATGTTAGGCAAGTGCTATATCATAGAACTACATTCCAAGCCCTTTTTATTTTATTTTGAAATATATCTCAGTTCCCCAGTCTGGGTTAAAACTTGCAATCCTCTTGCTTCAGACTCCCAAAAATTCAGATTACAGGCATGTGTGAAATTACAGCTGCAAAAATCTCCTAAACAGAATACAAAAATTTCTCACTGCAAAAAAAAGATCAATAAACTGGACAATATTAAAATTTACAATTTTTATTCAGCAAAAGAAAATATTTAGAGAGAAAAGGGAAGTTGCAGAGTGGAGGAAGAGATCTGCAATAAATGTGTCTAATACTGACCTCTCATGAACTGATAGTTGGAATTTAAATTTGTACTATCATTTCAGAAAATTGTTTGGTACTATATAATAGACTTAAATGTAAGTTCCAACAGTTCAACTTACATGCAAAAATCCAGTAAAATGCATGCTTATATTATTGATAGATATGTACAAGGATATTTATTTACAGAATTATACATAACTGCCCCAAACTGACAACAACCCAAATATCCATTAATAGAATGGTTGAGTATAAGTTGTAGTATCAATTCAGTAGACTACTACACAGCAATGTAAGTGAAGTACTGCTACTTAAAACCAACATAGATGAATCTCACCAATAAAAGGTTAAATGAAAGACATGGAGGATTATCGTGAGCTTCAATTCACCTGAAGTTTTGAACTAGAAAAACTATTCACGCTATCAAAATCAGGTAATGGTAAGGAGAAAGGATACACTAAGAGGTAGCATTAGGAAAGCTCCTGGGGTTTTGATACTATCCTGTGTGCTGATCTATGTAGTGTTTAAATAGGTGCATTTACAGGTATACCTTGTATAAGGACCAAGTTCCATTCCTGCAACTAAGTCATTAAATGAATTGGTCGCTGAATGTATATAATATGTGCTATACTATAGTATAGCATGTACATTACAATATTCAGAACAAAAAAGTGCTCAAAAGAAACTCCAACTTTGTGACTTTGCTTTTATTTGCATCACTCTTACATAAAATACTGTAATGTATAACAACATAAAACTACAGTATGGTACTGTACAGTACAGTCAGCAAAAATTACAGTATATACTGTATCAGCAAGGTGTACTGTACAAAAAAAGACATTGAGGTTCTATAAACAAGATTTACAGAAATGTACAAAAAAGATGGGTCATAACTTCAAGCAGTGGGTTGTGCACCTTGGTCATAAAACCAGTCATTACACACGCATTCATAATGCTTGTACGTTATGAAAACACATACAAATCTGAATTTGGGTTATACTTCAATAAACCAATTTTAAATTGCAGCCCATGATTTTGTGAAATTATAATGCCCAATCATTTAGTCCTATACCAAATCCACATATTCCTTTTACCACTTTTGTGCTTTACTGAGAATTTTATTTGGCTTTTCTTCCTACTCTTAGCTCAGGTCTCCAAGTTCCTCATCATGAATGCTCTCAGCTTATATTTGGCCCATGCATGAGTCATAGTTCCATATATTGTTTTAGAAATGTATGTTAAATTATGATATGACTATTGATTTTGCTTTCTTTCAGATGCAACCTGCAGCATTAAGAATGGCAGGTGCAAGCAGTTTTGTAAAAAGGATGCTAAGAATAAGGTGATTTGTTCCTGCACGGAGGGGTACCGACTTGCAGAAGACCAAAAGTCCTGTGAACCAGCAGGTCAAAATCTAAATGTATTTTTAAAGAAAATCTTTATTTGAACTTTTAGCACTTTAACTACATAGTTTTAATCCCTGTTTGTATCTACTTCCTTTGAAATGAAACAAAAGTAACCTGAATTAGAGAAATCCACTTTTGAAATCACATCATTGTTTTAAACATAAATTCTGTAATTATCTACAACTTGAGTTCTTTTCTGTGCTCAAGTACTTTCACTGACTTTTAGATCATAGAGCAATCGATTTGTGTGATTTCTGGGTATAATATTGGTAATTTGTCTAGTCAAATGAATACAGTAATAGAATATTTAACATAAACATGCACAAATAATTGACTTACTGATAGGTTTCTAGTAAAACGATGGTAAATTTTAAGCATAAGTCTGTCATGGCTTGCCTGGTTTACTCCAAGAAATTTATTTTCTGGCTTTGGGTCTCAAGCTGAGTTTATATATTTGATGTCAGAATGGTTCCAGCAACTACTGTTTAAATTCTGCTACACTGGTCAGCAAGCCTACAGAGCAGTGGACAAAGCAATGTTTCCCAGTTATAATGACCATGTCACCATATAGACAGCTAGCTGGTGTATTCAGAACATCGCCACAGCACACTCATGTTGCTCAGAAAATTGAAGTAGCAATTTGATACTTTAAAAGTTTGTTTTCTTTAAAATAAAAATTAGGCTCTTCAGGATCAATTATATTCAATAAGTGAGGGACCTTTTTGAAGCAAGCTAAATGTAATTTCTTTTGCATTTCTAAATCCTGCTTTGTATTAATTCGGCACATTAAATCATGCATCACTCCTCTGCAACTTAATTCGATACCTATCTCAGCAATGCACTAGGCAGAGGCTATTAAAGGAAGGACATGAAACCAAGAGCATACATTCTGTAACTAAAATGAAGAGTCTACTGCTTCAGGGCTGGCCCACCTATCTTTCTGCCTACTTTTTCACATACATCAAGCTAGCGTACTTTGAGAGGAGCATGTACATGTATGTGTGTGCCTGCACACATGTGTATGCATTTAACTTTTAAAAGTGAACTTCCAGTGTTGACAGATGGTAAAATAGCTAAGTCCGGCCAGGCAAGGTGGCACATACCTCTAATCTCAGCACCTGGGAGGCTAAAGCAGGATGAGCACTACAAATTCAAGGCCAGGCTGGACTATAGAGTGAATTCAAGGCCAGCTTGAATTACTAGCAAGAACGTGTCTCAAAAAAAAATTCTAAGCCCTTACAAACTTTTCTATAAGAGAGTAAAACAATCGAAAATCACCTCCAACTATTAAGGGTCTTGTTTTATACAATATACCTTTAGCTTTAGCAAAATAGCCCAGACCTAAAACAAGCTTTGCTGTCTTTTCAAAGATAATTGTCCCTTTCCTCTAGTCATTATTGATCACATATATTTATACATAAGTATTTTGAACTAATATCCTGTTTCCTCAGTCACATGCAACCTTCATAATACTATGCTGCAGCTGATTGCTATAGAAATATCTGTTTTAAGGAATGTGGCTAGGAGGAAAGTAAAAAATGAAACTTTTAAATGTGAGGTGATTTTGTTTGACTACAGATTTCCATTCTGGGATTCTCCAATGTATCCGTAAAAAGAAATTATTTTAGGGAATAATCCACCCTAAGGAAAAAAGGTGGTCAGGTCCCAGGTAAATGTGGCTCTGTTTATCATATTGGTGATCTATTTGGTTAATATTTGATAGCCAAGTATTTGAATCACAGTGCAGTTTCTTCATCAAACACCAAAAATTTACCTTGAAATCTAGTAAACAAAAGAAACCCTGTTAATGATAAACATCAGAAGTCCCAATTACTAATTTCTAATGCTAAAGTCACAAGGCACCAATCACTAGACTTCCATTCAGGGTTGGCACTTGGATGGAAAACTTTAATAAATAAACTAAACAGAAGGTTATTAGACTATAAAAGTCTTACCATTTCCTGCACCTTGAAACCTTAATGCTAAGTGAAGTAAATCAGACAAACAAGCTTAAATATCACATGGTTTCTCTTATGTGAGTAACCCAAAGCATAAACAAATTAAAGAGTAAAATAAAAAGAGAGAACATAAGAAAGAGGTAGGTAGATATTTTGCAAATTGAAGGGTATAGAGAGATGGTGGAAGGGGAATGGGAAGGGGAAAGGGACATAAAAATAATTAAGATGTTTATGCAAATGTTTCAACTGCCCACAAAGAATGTAATCATTGCACACAAATACATACTAACAAAAAATTTTAAATTTTTTCAAATGTGATCCAAGACACCCTTATTTCACAAAGATAGTGGATTCCTTCGCCAAATTTCCGTGAAGACTTTAACCACTTTCCATAAATATAATGCAATCAACCTTTTCTGTTAATATTGTGTCACTGATTAGATCTTTTAAATATTGATAGACTATTTCTCATAAATGACAGGGATGGGCCTCTTTCTCAATTTTGATAATACATGCTCTATTTGCCAGTAAAAAAAAAAACCCATTTGAATGCTAATTGTTGTGTCTATTTTTCTAGTGCCATTTCCATGTGGAAGAATTTCTGTTCCACACATATCTAAGCAGTTCAGTCGTGCTACTACTATTTTTTCTTATATGGACTATGAAAATTTTACTGATGCTGAAGCCATTTGGGGTAATAACACTGATGCTGAAACCATTTGGGATAACATCACTGAAAGCACCAAGCCATCTGATGACTTTTCTCGGGTTGTTGGTGGAGAAGATGCCAAACCAGGTCAATTCCCTTGGCAGGTACTCTATACTAATAGCATGTCAAAACTGGAGCTCAGCCAGTAAAGGACAGGCCAGCTACATAGGAAACTGAAACTAGGACATGAGGGAAATATTTAGGGCTGTTTCAGCACTAAGCAACATAGGGAAGCCCTGTAAGCAATCATCTGGCGAAAGATAGGTCCAGGGAGACCTACCGTACAAGATCAAGAAGAATCTGGCCTCAAGGTAAGACTAGCAAGATTCCAGACAAGCAATTGGTCAGCAGTAGGAAGTAAGGTCAAAAGTATTGGAGTTCAAGGTAGTAATCCCGCTTCAGGCTCTGGGAAAGCTGGTGAAAGTCAGAAGGTCTCTAGGCCCAGAGAAACTGAACTATCGTGAAGCGAGTAAAGAATTCACATAGGAAAGATTAAAGCAAGAATAGGTTCCTGGAACTAGAGGTGGAGATAAGTGCCTGAACCACTGCTATGGTTCTCAAAGTAGGGTAGCATCAGAATCACCCGGGAACATTTTAGGATGGCAAACTCTCATGTTCCACATTGGACCAACCAAACCATAATTGCTATGGGGTGGAGCCCAGCAGTCTGTGTGCAAACAAGCACGCCAGGTAATTCTGATGCATAGCACAATTTGAAAACTTGTCTGAAGGGAAAAATCGAATACGGAAGCCAAATTCAACACACCAAAGGATGAACATTCCCTACCTAGCCTTCCAAATGTGTTCTGTAGGCAACCAACATATACAATGTTACCTATAAGATCTGATCTAACACCAGGAGCTAGACTTGTAGCAAAACTTGTGTTGTAAACGATCCCACAGCTAAAGCATGAGCCCATCTGTGAAAAGACAAAGGCATTCTTTTCCCTATCTCAAGGCAAGGAGCCAGGCTGGTCCTTATATAAGTAATGATGTCCAGTAAGGTACACACTAGCCACATATGACTATTTAGCTACAACTGAGTGAAATTCAAAGTCAGTTCCTCAATCACTCTTGCTATATTTTCAGTGCATAACAGCTTCATGTGGCTAGGGGATACTGTATTGGACAGAGCAAACAGAAATACAGCATTTCCATCGCTGCAGAAGTTCCTATTGGACAGTGCATTTAACAGTCTGATCTAAAACTCTCTAGTGGCATGATTATAATTTTAATAGTGAATTCAAGGATACTTTACTCCTAAATATTTTCTCTACTGAGGTTGTAGTTTCTGCCATCAGAGACTGATACCTATAAAGAGTGTTCAGTGCCAAGTGAAGCCAAGATCAAATCAACATCTCCAGGTTTAATGCTACTGGAATTTTCTGAGACTAGCTAACAGGTATCTGTCCAGGGTTTTTGCGAATGCTTGCCATAGTTTCCATCATGATGGATGTAAGATATTGAGCATATACCTGGGGATAGAAGGGACATTTGCAGAGAAGGGTACAGAAGGGTAGAGAGATGAAATATCTCAATCAAGACATATTTTCCTTCCTTTTATCTTTGCTTTTTAAATATATATTTTATTAGCATATAATACTTTTGTAAAATATCGAGTTTCACTGTGGTATTTTCATACATGCATATGACATATTTTGATCCTATCTATCTCTCTTATTATGCTCCCTGACATCTTTCATCTCCCTCCACCCTTTTCCCTTCCTCTTGTCTAGTAGTCTTCCTTCTACTGGATTTGATCATATATCTTATGAAATATACTATATGTCCCTTTGCGTACCTTATGTCCCTACTTAAGGACACCCTACAAGAACTGCTTCCCTCACCCACTATAACCCCTTGCATCGCTGTCCACATCTTTACTTCGCTTCATTAAGGCTTCATAAGACTGACCTCTATGTGACCTTTCCTGAAACAGTCTCTCTTGGGTGCACTCTGGCTATGCTTTCGTTCTATTTAACATCCAGATATGTAATTCTTCTTAATTAGTCCACATCTGCATTATGTAATGTTCATACCTCTTGTAGAGTTGGTATATGTACATAACACATCATAATTCCTTTTTTCATCCCCCTCTTCTTCCTCGTCCCTTCTCCACCTCTTTCATCTCTTGATTCCCTTCCCAATTGAGAAAAGTTTATCTTCCTACTTCCTATCATCTATCTTTGGTCTTTCTTTATACTTTGATTTTCTCATATAAGAGAAACTATGTAATACTTAAGCTTGTACAGCAGATTTATTTCACTTAACATGGTCTTGAACTGCATCCATTTTCCTATTGCCCTTGTTATTTTGCTGTTTGTATTTGTATGTACTTTCATTCATTAGGTATCCAATGTCCATGGATAAAGTAGTTATAACAAGAGATCCTACTTTATGACAGATATTCCCCTTGAGATTGTGGGACATAGAGCAATATTTATAGTGAATGATCCGGGCATCCAGCAGTGTATTATGAACTAAGACTATCACTTGCCATAAAAACAACTGCACAATTAAGTAAAAATCCCAGGATGTTTGTGTTGTGGACTCACTATTGACCCCTTGTCATTCCAGAAATGAAGTGGCAAATATTTAAATAAGAACTAGAATGGGGGAGGGAGGGATAAAGTCTCATTTAGTCACATAATCTCTGGTTCCCACCCACGCCCTTTAAACCAGATGCTTGGTGATGCTTTAACAATGCAGTTCTTTCCTATAATAAATTTTAGTAATGCTGGCAGGCATTTTCTTTTCTTTTCAAGTAGAAGAGACTCTTAAATGGTTGTTGCAGGTCTGTGAGGAAGAGGATATAAAAAATACTCATCTCAAATCATTCCCTGTATTTCTGAGCCTGTTGGCTTTTTCCTGTGAAGCCTAGCGAAGATCATTTGGGGTGTTCAAGATCAATTACAAGCATGTGTGCATATGTGTATGTGCATGCTCATACCTTAACTCCCTATTGTATCCATAAGAAGTAAGATTACTGGTACACAGGCACAGAGCACTTGATTTCTTTTTTTCCAAATGTGATGTATTGAGATACTGTCTAGTGTAATTGAGAAAGACCCTGTTATAATTTTTCACTGATTTCTTCATCACAAGAGAATGGTCTCTCCATACCTAGCTCCATGCAGGTCTTCAGGAAAAGTTACTAATTTCCAAAAATAGAGGATAAAGTGTACAAAAGTCACTTTTAGCTGAGCATGATGTACATACCAATACTACTAGCTAGTTGGATTTCAAGCTCAAGGCCAGCCTGAGCAACTTAGGGAGATCCTGTCTCAAAGTAAGAAGGGCTAGGTTTGTAGCTCAATAGTATAGCACTTACTTGTTTAGCATGTATGAGGCCCTGGGTTCAAACCGCAGCACTACAAAAAGGTTTTTTAAAAAAATATTTTTAAAGGGTTGCTTTTAGACAAAGATGAATCAAGAAATGAAACAAACCAGAAAAACTCCTTATTGGTAGAAAGGTCGGCTCTGATATATCACAGTTGATCACTAGGGTAGACAAAGGAGATCTGCAGTCAAGACTGCAACCAACCCTGCTGGGGCCAAGACATCAAAAGATAGTAAACAACAGCTGGTATTCCAGTGGCTACCATATTATGTGTATCTCTGGCTTTGCAATGTGAAGTACTATTTAGAAATGTCACTTAGAAAAAAAGTGTTTCTAAATGCTGATGCTTCATAAAAGCCTTTCTATTCAAATTGTTTCTTTTTAATTTTCTAAATGGTGATGAGGGATAAAAATGATCACTCAGGTGAAGAAATCTGACAAAGAGCACGGAGTTTACTTTCATCCAATGAACAGTTTGAATGAACTGGAAATGTTTAGGTTAGCTGTCTGCAAAAGCCAATTGGCATAGGCAAAGGTAACAGTTTAGCAGACTTCCAGGTGAAACCGGTAGACAGGCAGGCTGATTCTGGTCTTATTTAAGAAACCCCCTTTGTAATCACTGGATGCTAGGCTCAGCAGCTTTGGGGGATAAGATTGGCTGAAGATACAAGAGATGATCAAAATACTGAGTGGATGTCTAAATTTTTAAAATGCATTACATAAAAACACATTGCTATTAATCCTCCTCAGTACACTCCCCCTTGCTTTAAACACACTTATCCCAACATCTTTGCCACTTTCTGAAGCAGTTCGGGAAAATCCCTTTTGTGAATGTCTTAGTTCCATAGTCTGGATGTCTCAACGATCTGAATTGATTCAAAAGGTTGATCTTTCATGGTCATTTTGACTTTGGGGAAGAGCCAGAAGTCACATGGTGCCAGATCCAATGACTAAGGTGGATAAGGACACACTGATGTTTTTCCAAGCCTGCCTTTCCTTTGGATAGCACTCAGCATCAGCATTCACTGTATTGTTTTTAAATCACTCTTCATAAAGATGCAAAAGAGGAGCTTCAGAATTCCTGAAAAAGCGGCAAATTGCACCCCTTTGTCCATGAATGCCTCAAGGTATCTGTTTTAATGGCAGAGAAATACTCCTTTACGTATAAAGACCACATTTTCTTTATCCATTTTTCTGTTGATGGACGTATACACTGTTTCCAAGACCTAGCTATTATAAACTGTGCTTCTATAAACATGGGCATGTATGTATCACAGTAATATTATGACTTTAACTCTTTTAAAGATACCCAGAGGGGCATTCATA
>PVJX010022615.1:0-30336 GCA_004027295.1 Dolichotis patagonum
GATTTTGTGCTTGAGGGTCTTTTTTCCTTTTATGCAGCAGCAGCATTAGCTTAGCCTATTCCATAATAACCTATTGCTCTAGCAGGGCATAATAACACATGCCTGTAATCTCAGCAACTCAGGAGGTAGCAGTAAGAAGATCACAGGTTTGAGGCCAGCCTGGACAACTTAGTGAGATCAAAAAAATACCAAGGGCTAGGAATGTAGTTGGTAAAAAGCCCCTGGGTTCCATCCCTACTACCATGAAAACAAACAAAAATCATCAGCAATAAAAAACAAACAAACAAAAATGCCCTTATTACTCAGTCTATTTTAAAAGGAAAAAGAAAGGAGGAAGATATAAGGAGGATATTATGGAAGCTAAGTGTTTCAATTTTCCTCATCCATAAGGGATTTGTTCCCTGACATTCTGTAGACACCTGAACCCACTGAAAGAACCAGACACTATAGACAATTTTTCCTATACATATGCACATATATATATAATTAATTTTAATGTGTAAGTTATACTAAGAGATTAACAACAGCAAACAAAATACACTATAATGATATAATGAGCATTATTTAAAACTTACGAATTCTTTGTTTTGGAATTTCTCATTTAATATTTTCAGCTTGGGTTGGCTGTGGGTAACTAACCATGGAGAGCAAAACAGGATAAGGGGGCCTACAAGAGGGAATGCAGCCAAGCCTTGGGAAAGAACTGGAGCCTGAGATTGGAGAGCAAGATGAAACCCAAGACACCCTCGTTCCTGCTTTGAGCTACCCGCTGCCTCGGCCTTGTGTGCTCTGCATACCACCTCTGTCTGGTCCTGTAGCCATGGCTCTCATTGATACCCTACAGTTTCTGGTACAGTTTTTATTTTGGTTCATTAACACAGGTAAGACGTAACTGGTGGGTTTTTGACCCCACCTTCAAATTCCTGAAAGGAAGGATATGAGGGGTGATTCCTGGATCCTAAGTCAGGCATTCACCTGTAGTCATCAAACACTATAAATGTCCCTGAAGAGACAGAGATTTGGGGACATGAGGAATAGCTCTTTGGATGGGAAGGTGTCCCGAATTGTCTCCACAGCAGGACAGTCTCGCTTCTTGGCTTGGTGGGGAAGAACTAAGTCAGACTTTGCCCAGGCAACTGCCTTCCTTCCCTGCCTACTCACTTCTGCCTCCCCACAACAAAGGACTTGTCCCTCTACAATTACAGGGGTTTGCACAAGCTGCCTGCATTCTGGCATGTTCTTTCTTTTCTTCTACCCAACTAGCTTCTACCCATGCTCCAAGAGTCAACTCAAAAGTTTCATTCTTGTGAGTAGAAAATAAACTGAATTTTAAGTTTTATTTACTGGAAATTAGTTATCTCAATTTTCATTATGATAATACTTGTCATCCCAGAGAGGCAGGAATATGTGTCTCATTCATAGGAGATGTGACAGTGAACTGTTAACAGTGCATTCTATTCATATCATTCTAGTCAGCTATCCTCACGTCTCCAAACCTCTGTCACTTTAGGGACATGTATAGTGTTTGAGGACTGAGGGTAAATGTCTCACCCAGGGCCCAGGAATGGCCTCACAGATCCTTCCTCTCAGGAATTTGAATGTGGGGCCAAAACCACCAGGCACCACTTATCTGTGCTAAATTTCTATAGCAAGCATTTCTACACTGTGAATCTGTAATTAACAATTGGTGGAATTATCAGAAAACATCAAAAACTTTCATAAAGAGAGAAGAGAGAATGAATGTGAATTCTTTCTCACAGGATAGCACTTGCTTCATATTACTAGCCAGACACATTGCTGCCTAGCAACAGACTACATTTCCCAGCCTTCCTTGCAGCAAAATGAGAACATATGATGAGGTTCACATCCTAGAACATGGATAGAAATGATAAATGTGATTTCATATTTTCTTACTTTAAAAGGCAGTTATTTCTTCTCAGCTTTCTTTTGCTTAGCCCAAGGCTGAAGCATGGATGTGGTCCTGCCCCAGTTTTGACAGCACAGCCAAGGACAACATTCGGGGGAACTGTGATGCAACCAGATGGAAGGGACCCATGTCCCCAGCGGACCTAGTGGAGCCGAGCAGCCCCAGCAGTCTGGACAATTCACCCTGATCTGCTGGAAAAATAAATGAACTGCACCCTCTTTCAGCCTGTGCGTGGGTGTCAGAGCAGCAAAGCCCCGCTTGAGTATAGTGGCCCAGGCCTTCCCTAGGCAGGCAAACTCTCCAGAAGCGATAAAATCTCTGACATCTTTTTATCTCCAGCCCCAGCTGAGAACCTCATTACATAAATGAGAAACCTCAGCTGATTGAACGTGTGCCTGAATTGGTATGAGCTCAGGTCCTAAAAAGTCAGTTGGAACAAACTTGAAGGGCCTGTGAATTGCTAGTTAGGAATTTCAACTTGTCCTCACTTAGGTTCTGTGGAAGGTTTTAATTAAAGTAAGGAAGAAGGAACTTCACGATTTTTGAAGGCCTCTCTGAGCATGATAACTGGTGACCCCTGCTGGCTAAATGAAATATTGCAGCCTAAACCAGGCCAACTCGAGACAATTGAAGAAGCAGGGGTTAAATACAATTCTGAGTGACCAATAGTAGATGCTAAAGAAAATGTGGCGAATGACAATAATTATTGAGCTACTCTGGGCCCGTCACTGCGAAGAGACTATAGCAGGGATACAGCAAACTTCACATGTAGTTCTTTGATTTGAGAGTTTCAAGATTTGTTTTACAGATAACATTCTTGTCCTTTGTTCTTGATAAGCTACAAAATGCCTCTCCCATCCTTTCCTTGTTCCTGGGATGTTTTATCTGTTTATATCAGCATGTGATTTTCTCATTTGTATCAAGTAGTCATTGTTACTTGAGTTAACTGGTGACTGTGATTTGAAAAAAAAAAAAAAAAGGAACGGCTATCCAAAAACAAACAAAAACTCTCGCAGTCTCAGGAGAAATTAGAGTCACCCTGGGTGAAGCAGAGCAGCAGAGCTCTTGGCTGGGCTCACTGGAAGATTCCTCTCCATTCTCAGTTTTGAGAAATGACAAGACTTTCTATTTCCACAAACCAGTCTGATCACGCTTAAAAACCCGGGCAGCTGCTGCAAAGGTCTTTTCCTCTTACTGCCAGGAGATTCAGGGAGAATGTCCCCCTTCCGGCAGTTGTATAAGCCTCTTCTATGTGCTAGGAGTAGAGCTGAATTTTTAAAGTTTTCTTACTTTGCCCAACTCACCTTGTATTTTCATTAGCCTCCTCAAATTCCTCATGCAACGTCTGTCAAACATTGATATCAAACAGCGATCTAGAGGAAAAGAGCCTTGGCAGTAGGCTACCAGGGAGCCAAGGAAGGGCAGGATGGGAGTGAGCAAGGGATTCTGGGTAGGATGAACAGTGGAGAGAGAGGGTTTGGGTGAGCCTCATGGGATGACCTGGGGTGAACAATGAAAGTGGCCCAGCCCAGTCCATCCTCTCTGGTACCCGCCCCTCTTAAGTCTTCTTCTGGTCTCCGTATGTGACAAAGTCCTGTTCTTTCAGTTCATTTTCAAAATACCTGGCAAAGTTTCCTGGTAACCAGCCAGTCCCCTCTCTGGAGTTGATCTAACAAGTTACCTGCATTCACCCAAGAAGTTCAGGCATCCAGAAGGCCAGCTGAGCGAATAGCTAAGGTAAGGGCAGTGGCCTTGTTGGAGGCAGGAGGGGGCCCCACTGGCAGGCCAGACAGAGATTCTGAGGAACATTCCTGCTGTGCATTAAGGTGCAAAGAGCGGGCAGGTGCCGCCAGGAAGAGCTGCGGGTTTCTGCCAGACTAGAAAACATGTGGATAGCTGTGCATCTTTGTGTGCTGGAAAGTACCTGGCATTTTCTGGTCTCTTCCTTCCAGTTCTTGTGGACATGGGCAGCAGTGAAGCTATGGCGTAGCCTTCAAAATAAATGTCCAGTTCCTTAGCTGATCCTGGCTGCTTTCCAGCTCCAGTGCTGCTTCAGGGGTCAGGTGAGTCCTAGAACTCCAGGGGACCCTTGCCACCTGGCCCAGCACAGAGGCTGTTCCTGGAGGCAGTTCAGAGGACAGTGCTGCAATGAAGAGTCAATATTCAGAGTAACAAGGCAGAGGTCCTTGTTCTCCTTAGTATAGAGCTTTCTGTCCTGAGGCCCGGTGAGAGTGAGGTTAGGTAGGTAGCCAAATGTTAGAGTTTGGGCAGGAGGTCCCTTTGTTTAACAAGGGTCCAGAGTGATGAAGTTACTGAAGGCTGCTTCTCAATATATTCACCCGGATGGGCTTCAGTAGCCCCTGTCTCACTTTAGTGGGGGCTTCGTAGGTTGACCCAGCAGAGGGAGAGTCTGAGCGGTTGGAAGTGGCTGGTGTAGTGTGTGTGTGTGTGTGTGTGTGTGTGCGTGTGTGTGTCTGTGTGTAGGGGAAGGGGTGCTTACTCTTAAAACTTTCCAATGCCTGTTTTTAGGATAAAGGAGTGAAGGAAGGAAAGTTTACATAAGAAATAAGCCCTGAGCACATAGCAAAAAAAGAAAAAAAGGAGGGAGGGAAGAGAAAGAGGAAGGGAAGATTTCCCAGTGTCCACAGTATCTCAGGAATGGATGAGAACTTTCCTGTCCACCACAGAGAATCATCCAGATGCTTTTTGAGGTGGTGGGCAGGGACCTGAAGATCACATCTCTGGAGACACAGGAGAGGGAGAAGACTTGATGGAGTCTGTCCAGAGTGGTATTTCCCCTAACACCAGAAAGATCTGAGACAGTGGGAAATCCTCTCCATCCACAATCCTGTGTAGGAAAGGGAGACCCTCTACTGACCTCTACAGGACCGTAGCAAGTTTTGCAGGTTGGAAAGCAGAGTTCTTGATCAAGGATGGCTGGGGATCTGAGCTTGAAGGAAGAGAGGGGATCCTCTGGGGCAGGGGACTTCTGGTGACATATTGTAATCCCAATATTGTTTATTGTAATACCTTAAAATATTGTAATCCAAATATTGTAAGCCCTTTTTCCATTCACCTTGCAGTGTGAAAAGTTATATTTGTGATTCCATTGATACATTAGTGGAATACCGGTGAATTAATTACAATCTATCACCTCCAGTGCAACCGACAGCAAGAATAAAGACACTAAAACATATAGTTATGGGCAACCAAGGGGTCTTGATTCCATTTCAGGTCAGGCTACATGGAACAAAAGGCCTTGATCCAAGGTCTCTCCCAGAATTTACTATCCCACGAAGAAGGGAGTGGCTCAAGGATCAATGACAGTGAGGATGGTGGGAACTATGTAAACTGAGCTGGCCAGGTGGAGAGCAAGTGTCTCTGCAATATGCAGGGAGAATGATATGCATAAAGACCAGTCTGTATAACTCAATTAGGGTAGAATTTGAGTGGTTTTAGGAAGCTGTTGCTTGAGTTTTTGATATGTAAACTTTTGTGCCCTGGGAAATCATAGCCTCTCATCTTATGGCTCAACCCAGTTAACATTCCTAGAGCTATTTGGCTCTGCCATTTTACTGTGCTCAACCATTTTATAGGGAACACAGTTTGAGAAAACAGGAAGCAGTCAGCTGGCCTCATGGATTACGCATCAGTACCTTAGCTAACCTTATTTGCACTGGTTAGAGCCAATTGAAGGCAGAAGGAAATAGCATAGCCAGCTTTGTGCATATCAGTACATGGAGATAGGATTAGGTTTAACTAATGCTGAAGCAATTGTTCTGCATTCAAAGGGAGTCACCCAGGTCATCTATCTCTGCACTGGGTAGAAGGTCCCAGAGGAAGAACACAGAGACTACTGGGAGACTTTCCCAGCAGTGAGTTGAGTGAGAGTGAAAGGAAACTGGTGGAAGTCAACAGAAAGCCAGGTGGGCAAACTATTTCACATCCTTCTCTTTCCAAAACAATTGAAGTGATGGGATCTTTGGACAGAGACAAAGGTCTGCAGTTAACCACATGCAAAGCATGGTTTATAGCCAGGGGTGGTCCAGAGAGACTGACATCCCTCACCACTCCCAAAGAGGCAGCTAAGCAGCCTGCAGGCAGGGGAAAAACTAACTTGGCTCTCTGCAAGTGGGCTATGCCTGAACTGGAAAGTAAATTGTGTAGACTGTCTGGCTATAGGTTATAGTGGCCACACAGTGTGTGTGTGTGTGTGTGTGTGTGTGTGTGTGTGTGTGTGTATTGTTGTTGCTGTTGCTTTTGTGTCTATTTTTGCTTCTGTTTTTCTTTTCTCTTTCCTTTTTTTTGGTTCTTGCTTCTTCACCAAAATTCTTAATTATTTTTCCTTCTTAATTTTTCAAGTTTTCTCCTTTATCCTGCTCTCTTTCAGTCTTCCTTTTTGTTTCTCTTTTCATTCTTCTTTTTTCTCCATTCTGTTAATCCCTCTTCCTCACTTTACCAATCCCCCATCTTCCTTTGCTTTTTCTTTCATGCAATATATATATATATAATATATATACATCTACATATATATTACATATATATATATGTAATCAAATGTGTGTGTATGTACAAAAGAGAATAAGAATGGACCATTGCTTTATTTTTTATTTTAAAAAGAATAAAACCAAACAGAATAAAGCCAATCAGAACAGAAATGAAAGCAACACAGGACTTCAAAACAAGATAATAGGAAATGAGCAATGGCTACCATGATGTCTCTTGTTTTCTTCAAAATAGCTGTCCATACCATCAGACATAATCAAAATAAAACAGAATAAAATCAACCAAAACAAAAGAATGATAGTATATTTTGTTTGTTTTTGTTTTGTCTTTTTGAGACAGGGTCTCACTAAGCAGTTCAGGCTGGTCTTGAGCTCACTTTGTAGCCTATGGTGGTCTTGAACCCACAATGATCCTCTTGTTTCAGCCTCTGTCTTAGTTACTTTTCTCTCTCATTATTGAGACAAAATACTTGATGTCCAAAGTTAGGGAGGGGAAGGTTTATTTCTTATAATTTTGGAAATTTCAGTCCATACTCAGTTGGCTTCAAGTGGCAGGGCCACCATTCATGGGTCCTGAAAACAGCAAGCACAAACAGCAAAAGAGAGACATGCCTTCTTCCTGCCATTACCTTGTATACTGGCTCCACCCCTGGGCACGTGTAGCACTCACACCACCAATCCAAGTGCTCGACAACAAACCAATCACAAACACTAGATTTAGCCATGCCCATGATTGCATGAGACTTGGGGACCATCTGACATAAACCATAACATTCTGCCCCTGGCCCCCCAAAGATGCATGCACATCCTTTATACAAAAGATATTTAGTCCATCTCCAAGAGTTGCCAAAGTCCTAACAGTTTCAGCATTCCTGAAAAGTCCAAGTCCCAAGTCTCCTTCTAGATCTAAGGCAAACTCTTAGCTGCAAGTCCCTGTACAAATGAAAACAGGGTTAAACACTTCCAATATGCAATGGCACAAGATAAACATTACCATTCCAAAAGTTACAATACAAACCATTGGAACCAAAGCAAGTCCAAAATCCAGCAGAACAAACATTAAGTCCTGGAGTTCTGTGCTCAGCATCTGAAGCAATCTGGTTGTAAGCTCCAAACAGTTTGAGTGACTCCACCCCTACAGCACTTCCAGGGATTTCAGCTCCTGCAGCTTCTCTCTTAAGCCCCTTCTGCACAATCTTTGCAGCATTCTTTGGATGATCCACGTTTCTGGCTTTTCCATACTTCTGGGGTCCCCACTGCATCTTTGGCTTCACACTCACAGCCTTATACATTGCCCTTTCAGGGGGACACTGCCTGGCCTCCCAGGCCTTCTGAAATTAGGATGGAAGCTGCCTTAACCTCAGAACTCATGCATTTTCCATTCGCTTAAAACCAGCACTATGTGGATGTTACTGAGGTCCACTGTCAGCTGGAGCAGTAGCCAGGCTTTCCTCTCTCTTGGCTGTAAGGGTTGAGTGCTTGGATCACTGAACTCTCTGAACCTGATTATGAGGAACAGCTTCCCTATTTGCAGCCATTCTGGAATATGGTGCAGCAGCTGCCATTTTGGAACCTCCTATGGCCTCCATCACCACTCTGGAACCTGGTGCTCTGCAGCTTTCTCCTCTGAGCAGAGTCTTTCACCTTTGCAGTTTTGAGGCTGCAAAGGGTGCAGACCCACTGCTTCCCCCAGGCCATCTTTTTTATTTCTCTGTTCCTGCTCAGCAATCAAGGACTCATCTCTATCTTCACAGTCCACAACTTTCTGGTCAAACTCACAACATTTTGAATCATCCTGCAGGGCTCTTTGTTCTTGACTCACAACATAAATCTGACTGAAAGCCCCCAACAATAGCCATGCCACCACCTCAACATTTGACTGCCTTGAAATGTTTTCTGCCAGATCAATCAGCCCATTGACCTTAATCTCAGTCTCAGGCAAAGTCTCTGGACATGAGAAAAATGCAGATAAACTTTCTGCCAAGCCATAACACACATCATGTGGAGTTCAACAACCAATTCAGTCCTTCTTCCCAGCAGAAACCTCCCAAGCCTGGTCTTTACTGGCAGGCTTTCTATCAGCCTTCTGGTCTCCTGAGTTCTGACCAGAATCTCCCCAAAGAACAACCTAAGCTGTTCCAGCACCACTCTTTCAGGTGATATCTCCAAACTTTCCCAAACTCTTCCTACAAGCCATTTCCAAAGGCTCTTAAACCATATGGTCAGGTAAAGTCACAGCAAGGGCCCCACTCCTGGTACCAAATTCTGTCTTAATTACTTTTTTCTCTCATTATTGAGACAAAAATACTTGATGCCCAAAATTAGAGAAGGGAAGGTTTATTTCTTACAATTTTGGAGGTTTCAGTCCATACTCAGTTGGCTCAAACTGGCAGGGTGGCATGGCGGGGCCACCATTCATGGGCCCTGCAAACAGCAAGTGCAAACAGCAAAAGAGAGATACATGCCTTCTTCCTGCCATTACACTGTATGTTGGCTCCACCCCTGGGCGAGTGTAGCACTCACACCACCAGTCTGAGTGCTAGACAATGAACCAATCAGAAATACTAGATTCAGTCATGTCCATGATTGCATGTGATGTGGGGTGGGAGTGGGGCATCTGACATAAACCATAACAGCCTCCCAAGTGCTGGGATTATAAGCATGTACTACCAGGCCTGTTTATGAAAGCATAGTTTAAAAATAATAAAATCAAATGAAATAAAACAGAATAAAGTCATTCAAAACAAAACAGTGAGGGCCGGGGATTTAGCTCAGTGGCATAAGTGCCTGCCTGGTAAGCGCGAGGTCATGAGTTCAATCCCCAGTACCAAAAAAACAAAAACAAAAACAAAAACAGTGAAAGTGATACAGAACTTCAAAAAAAAAATAATAGGAAATCAACAATGGCTACCATAATGTCCCTTGTATCTTTAAAATTGCTGCCCATACCATCAGACATAGTAAAATCAACAAAACAGAACAGAATAAAACCAATCAAACCAGAACATTGAATAAAACAAAACTATAAAATAGAACAAAACAAAACAGTGAGAACATTAGATTGCAAAAGCAAAACAGAAAAAAAAAACCCTGTAGTTGCTATATTGCATATTGTTATCTTCTTAATAGATGCTCAGACTACCAGCTTTAGATCTGCAGTCGATCAAACAATACAAGCATTAATTTGTTTTGTACCTCAGTTGCTATCAACTCAGCCTGTCCTCTGAATCAGCTGGTTGCTTATGGGGATGGGGTGTGTTCTGGTCTCATGGGAAGAGTGAATTGGTTTCTTGTTTCTCCTCCCAGGCTCTGCATGGCTTCCATTGGCTTATGGGAAGGGTGATTTGGCTTCTTGTTACTCCTCCCAGGCCCAATATGGCTCTGGACCATTGCTTTAACTTGAATGGCACCATTCATAGTCACAGTGGGGTAACTCTTAGAAGAACTCCATTTGGAAGATCCAAATAAAACTACCGACAAGTATATAAACAGGACCTGACAACTTCACAACTTCCCTCAATCTCTACTTACACTTTCCACTCCCCTGTGTCCCTCTTCCCACCTTCTAACTATTCTCTTAAACACAACACCTTCAACACTAGCCACTTATTCCAGCTATAAAGATACCTTCTACAGAGTCTGACCTATTTTTTAACCCATTAATATTTCTTCTATCTCTCTTTCATCCTACTGACTTATTCTCTTCATTTTCCCTTTTCTCTTTCCACATTCTAGATTAACTGCTAATAATATTATTATATAGTTTTTTAAGGAGCACTGATAAAAGGGCAAAAGTGCCAAAGGAAGTTTTAATGTTTATGACTAATGTATGGGTGGATCTGTGGATGCTTGTTATAACCAGGAGGAATTCTCTCCCTATGACTCAACCCAATCAAACTGAATAGGATAAGATAGTAGGCAATATCTTTTGACAAATGAAGCCAGGGTCACATCACTGGAAAACAGAACCTAACTAAAGAAATTGTCATAAAAACAACAAAATCCCTTCTTTCTAGTTGATCTCAATCCTACACGCGCGCGCGCGCACACACACACACACACTCACATGCTCTCACACATGAACATGATTAAATAAAGATTAAAAAATATCTCTAAAGGCTACCAACTCTCCAAAAGCAGATCCAAGGGGCATTGATGGAAAAGAAATCAAACATCAAATAGCTGAACTGCATTAAATGATTAAAAAGAATGCAAAGAAACTTGATAAACTCAAAGGTGACACAACCCAAAAGATAGAACTAACAGTTTGACTAGTGTGGTTAGTGAAGGTTCAAATAAAAATTTAGAAGAGCTGACCAGAATTATTCAAAGCATGGATAATAAACTTATAAAAAATAGATGGAAAAACTGCCAAACATAAATTCCAGAGATAAAGAATTCTATTAAATAAATCAATAGCACAAATGAGCAATGTGAGGAGAGAATTTCAGACTTCAAGGACATAATGAAACAAATAATGAAATACTAAGAAATCCCTTAAAGATGACAAGATAACAAGAAAATTGATCCAACAGAACTAGATGTTGCTTAGAAGACTAATCCAAGGATAATTGGAGTTGAAAAAATTCAAAGACAGCACATATGGAAGTTTTAAAAATCTGCTTACAGAAATCATAGTAGAAAAATTTTCAAGAATAAAAAAGAATTCAAAATACAGATAAGCAAGATGTACAGAATGTCTAGGAAATATAATGAAAAAGCTCCCCAAACAACATAATAGTCACAAAGCCAGAAGTCCAATATAAGGACAGAATCTTAAAAACTGTCATATAAAAGCAAAAGACAAAAACAAAACAAAAATAAAACAAAACAAAAAACCTTATAATGGTAAACCATTAAGAATATAGCAGCACTCACTTTAAAATTTAGGAGACCATGAAGAGTTTCAAGCTCTAAAAGAAGACAACTATCTAGGTATGCTTGCACATGCCTATAATCCCAGCATTTGGGAGGCTGAAACAGAAGGCTTGCCATGAGTTTGAGGCCAGCCTGGACTACGTAGTGAGTTCAACTCAGCATGGATTACAGAGTGAGACCCTGTCTCAAAGAAACCAAGAAAGAAAGAAAGAAAGAAAGAAAGAAAGAAAGAAAGAAAGAAAGAAAGAAGAAAGAAGGAAATCAGGCAAGTGAACATCTCTGCAGGACTAATATATTCTGCAAAATTATTTTTCAAAATCAATGGAGAAATAAGGACATTCCATGATAGAGTACATTGTAAGAAAATCACAACCACCAAATCAACACTCCAAAAAATACTCAAGAATATTCTAGACAGAGACAATAGATCCAATAAAGCCAAAATATCTAATGGGATGACTATATCAAGCAAGGTGAGCAGTTAAACAAAAAGGAAACAAAGCAGTCAACAGTATAAAAATAATGCAATGACAGGAATAAATCAATACCTTTCAGTAATAACTCTCAATGTAAATGGCCTCAGCTCCTCAATCAAAAGACACAGATTGGCTGACTGGATCAAAAAACAAAACCCAACACTTTGCTGCATATCTGAGATTCATCTAATCCCAAAAAGAGTTCATACACTAAAAATCAAATGATGGAAAACAATGTCCCATGTACCAGTATCCCAAAAGCAAGCAGAGTTAACATTGTATTCTCAAAGTGGACCTCAAGTTAAAACATCAGAAGAGGAAAAGAAGGTTACTACATATTAGTTAAAAGAACAAGTCAACAGGAACAGATGATGACTGTAAACACGTATGCATCAAATGCCAGTGCACGCAACTTCTTAAACATTACTGGACATAAAATGTCAAATAGATACCAACAAAATCATAGTTAGGTACCTCAACACCCCATTTTCAGCAAATGATCAAATAAATGATCAAATAATGAAAAAAAAAAAAACCACGACCATGCCTTTGAAAACACTGATTCAAACATTGACAGAACATTCTGCCTTACTACAACAGAACATGTCTTAATAGCACATAGAACTGTCTCCAAAAGAAACCACATACTAGTCCATAAAGCCTTCTTAAATACTTATAAAAGAATTGAGATTACTCATGTATACTATCAATTCATAGCACATTAAAACTAGAAATCAATTGCAAAAGAAACCACAGAAATTTTACAAACACTTGAATATTAAGTAACACATTCCTGAATACTCAGTGTATCATAGAAGAAATCAAGGAAGAAATAAAACAATTCCTAGAATCAAACAATAATGTCAGTACAAAATAACAAACTATGGGACACAATGAAAGCTATCCTAAGAGGAAAATTTATTGTTATGAATATTAACATTAGAAAAAGAGTGATCTCAAATAGAAAAACTAATAATACAGCTCAAGATTCTTGAAAAACCCTAACCCAAATCTAGCATAAGGATGGAAATCATAAAGATCAGAATAGAAATGAATGAAATTAAGACTAACAAAATCTAGCTTAATGAATCAAGGAATCAAATAGCTGGTTCTTTGAAAGAATAGACAAACCCTTATTCAAACTTAACAAAAGAAGGGATATATATGCAGTTAGAAATGAAAAAGTTGAAATTGCAGTGAAATCTACTAAAATTCAGATTTTTAGTGACTATTATGAAAAATTAAACTCCAGCAAATAGGACAAGCTTGAAGAAATGGAAAGATTCCTAGACACATATAGACTACCAAAGTGGAACTAAGAAGACATAAGAACCTTGAAAAATCCATTAACAGGCAATGAAATTGAGTCAATAATTTGGAAAAAAATTTTTAAGAATTATTTTTCTACCAATTAAGAAGAGTGCAAGGTAAGATGGTTTCTTCACAGAATTCCACAAGAAATTATACAAGACATTCAGGGAGAAAATAAACATTGGTATTCCTGAACTCTTTATGAAATTAAAAAGGAAGGAGTAGTTTTAGACTCATTCCTGTAAGCTACTATTCTTCAGACCAAGACCCACATTAAAAAAAAAAAGAGACTACAGGTCAATCTCCTTAGTGAATATAGATGCAAAAGTCCTCAACAAGATACTGGCAAATAGAATGCAACAAATCACCCCCACCCCCAAATCATACATAACGACCAAATAGGATTCACCTCAAGTATGCAAGGATGGTTTAATATACCTAAATCAATAATTGTTACACATCAGATAAACAGAAGCAAGGACAAAAATCGCATGATTATGTCAATAGATGCATAAAAAGCCTTTGATAAAATCCAATAATCATGATTAAATAAAAAGCTGAAGAAAATAGGTATTGAGGGAACTTAGCTCAAGATGATAAAAGACATTCAGGACCAACCTACTGTCAACATCCTATTAAATGGGAGAAAAAATGAAAGGCTTCCCTCTAAAATCAAGACAAAACAAGTATGTATACTATCACCACTCCTGTTCAATACAGTACTCGAAACTTTAACCATGGCAATCAGGAAAGGAAAGAAACAAAAGAGATGTATGTAGGAAAAGATAAAGTATCATTATTTCCAGATGATATGATCCTTTACTTGCAAGACCCAAAAAATTCTACCAAAAAACTTCTAGAATCAATAACCTAATTCAGCAATGCAGCAGGATACAAAATCAACACACAAAGTCAGTTTTCTTTTACAGTTTGACACACTTCACTTGAAGAATTGACCTAACCGAGGAAATGAAAGACATCTACAACAAAAACTACAGTACTCTAAAGAAGACTGAAGAGGACATTAGAAAATGGAAAAGTGCATCCTGTTCCTAGGTAGGCAGAACCAATATTGTCAAAATGGCCATATTGTCAAAACTGATATATAGATTCAATGCAGTCCCAGTCAAAATACAAATGATATTCCTCCAAGAACTAGAAAAAAAGTACAATATCCTAAAATTTATATGAAACCAGAAGAGACCCAGAATAGAAAAAGCAATCCTAAACAACAAAAGCAAAGCAGGAGGCATCATAATCCTGGATTCCAAGTTATACTACAAAACTTAGTTACCTTTTTAGTCACTGAAACAAAATACCTTACATCCACAAGTTAAAAGAGGAAAGGTTAGTTTTGGTTTACAGTTTGTAGAGGTTTCAGTACATAGTCAGCTGACTTCCAAGGAAAAGCATCATGGCAGAGGGGCATCACAGAGGAGAGACAGTCCACAGTGTGGCATGCCAAACAGGCCGCAGCAGCAGCAAGCCTGCCTTCCTTATTTTCCCCTTATAGTCCACCCAGGCTATTAACCTGTAGATTGGTATTACCTATATGAGTGTGGGACTTCCATTATCTACACTCTTAATCCCAGTATCATATCCTCAATCTGCATTCACACACCACCTTCCAAATTCCCCACTTATGACTGCACGAGGCATTAGAGGAGCATCTAGATATAAGCCATAACAGCTACAGTGATTTTTTAAAAAAAAATCATAGTACAGATACAAAAGCACATGTGGATCAGTGGAATCACATAGAAGACGAAGAAACAGTCCCAGGCACATTAAGCCATCTGATGTTTAACAAAGAGGCCAAAACCTATGGTGGAAATAGATAGCCTCTGTAACAGATGGTGCTGTGAAAACTGGTTATACACACACAGAAGATTGACTCTAGACCCATATTTATCACCATGCACCAAAATAAAAGCAAAAATGGATCAAAGACATAGATATTAAAACAGAAACACTTAATCTACTGGAAGATAAAATAGGTAACTCTCTTGAAGTCATAGGCACAAGAAAGGACCTCTCAACAGAATTCCAATTGCACAAGAAATAACATAAAAAATGAACAAGTGGGATTATATCAAATTAAAAGTCTCCTCCACATCAAAGGAAACCATCAATAGAGTAAAGAGAACCTACAGCATGAGAAAAAATTTTTCTAGCTACTACAATGGGGGAAAAAACCCTCAAAAAATCCAGACACCCCAAAATAAAAGACCCTATCAAAAAATGGGTATCTGAAATAAACAGCAGAAGTACAAATGACCAATAAATACATGAAAAAATTTTCAGCATCTCCGGTCATTGGAGAAATGCAAAGTAAAGCAACATTGGGATTCCATCCTACTCCAGAAAGAATGGTCATCATCAAGAAATCAAACACAATTGCTAGGAAGGCAATGGGGGAAAAGGAACGTTTCTACATTATTGGTGGGAATGTGAACTGGTACAAGCATGATAGCAGTCATTATGGAGAGTCCTCAAAATGTTAAAACTAGAAATTCCATTGAACCCAGGTCTTCTGCTTCTAAGACTCTTCCTCAAAGAGTGAAAGATGTCATATTACAGGGGCACATACATACCCATGTATGTGGGAGCATGACTCATAATAGCTGTCTTAGCTGCTTATTTTGTTGATGAGACAAAATACCAGACATCCAAAGTTAAAGGAGGAAAGGCCTATTTCAGTGTGCATTTGAAGAAGTTCCAAGACAAGGTGACACAGCAGAGGGACATCATAAAGAAGAAACAATCCCTGGCAAAGCAGCAAGTGGCAGCAGCAAGCCTACCTTCCCTCTCTCCTTTATAGTCCATCCAGGCTGTGACCTATTGCTTTGTGCCACCCACATGCAGGGTGAGGTGTCCATTATCCACACCCAGAACTATGGTATTCCAATCAGTGAACTAATTTAGTACCACACAACCTTAATCCTAGTATCACATACACCAGATGCAGCCAGCTCAGGGAAGCCCCACCTATGAGTGCATGAGGATGTGCGTATGTGCGTGTGGGGGGGGGGGCACCCAGCTATAAACCATAACAATAGTTAAATCTTGGAAGTGACCTATATCTCCGTCTACAGATAAATGGATAAAGAAAATGTGTTATATTTACAGAATTAAGTACTTTACTTTTCTGCAATAAAGAAGGATAAATTTCAGTTATTTGTAGGAAAATGAATGCACTTTAGACCATAATGTTAAGTGAAGTAAATCAAACACAGAAGATTACTTAGCACACTTCTCTTACATGAGAAACTCAAAATATAAATAATTTTTTAAAAAAATAAACATTGGAAACAGGGAGTTAAATCTTTTGGAAATGGGAATAGATTCCAGATACAAAGGGAAGGTACAGGAAGAGGAAAGGAGGGAAAATAAAAAGAATTGATGTATGTTAAGTACATATATCTACCCACAAAGAAAAATGTAAACATTATTTACTGTAATCAGGTACTAATAAAAACTGTTTAAGAAAAATAAAGTGGCAAGAATAATGGGCTAATTGTATTTGAAATGCAAGGGAGTATTTTGGGAGGATTAATTGCAATGTATCCTTTACTGTAATAAAATTTTTAAAATTTTTAATGGTTCAGCACTCCTCATATTTTTGACCACATCTTGTACATGTGGTCATGACAAGTTGAATGAATCAACATGCTGATTAAATAAGAAGCCAGACAAATTGATGGCTACTGTAGAACTCAACTTATTTGAAATTCTGGAACTCTATAGTGAAAAAACATCAGAATGGTGGTCACCCCACTGGGAGTGTACAGGATGGAGGCTGGGAGCTGAGGAGATGGGGCATGCGAGAACTTCCTGTATTTTTATGGGGGTTTTGGGCTCACAGGTACAAGGCATTATTCAAACGTGGGCAAATATACTTACATCTCCTGGTATGTAAAATATATACCAAAAGGAAAAGAATGTTTCAAATGGATTTTGGAGGAAGTGCTGAGTGGGGATAGAGTGTGGGTGTGGTAGCCTGTCATCATTTTCTGCTTTATTGGGACCCTTAGGATCCTTCTGAGGCCCTTAAGTAATATGGCTGGGCATATTTTCAGTACTTCACTTTGAGGGTGCAGAAAGAACACATTGTTACTCAGGTTCTGGGAAATCCCAGTCTCAGCATTGATTTCCCTACATTTGGACCCAGCCATGGACTGAATAATGAAGCTACAGCCATGACTTAATCCTCCGGAGACAGTGGCAGCCCAAACTCCTTCTCCCTCTCCCCCTCCTGCTCCTCTACCCTCTGTCCCTCCCTCTTGTACTGCACAAGGCCAGCTGCATGACCAAGAGTGTATGACAGAAACGATGCAGTGTGTGGCTTCTGAGATGAGGTCCTGAAAGACACGGCAGCATCTACCTGGCCCACTCTTGGACCACTTGCTCTGGAGAAGCCGACCTTGCAGAGGTACGTGAGGCCTGCTGCCAACAGCCAGCACCAGTTTGCCAGCGGTGCGAGTGAGCCACCCAGCAAGTGGAAAGACCCTCTACTCCCAGTTAATCCCTCCTGTGACTACAGCCTTATTAGAGATCTCAAGTGAGAAATCTACTAATTCACTCCCAAACTCCGTACAACAGAAACTCTGAAGTAACTACTGTGTCTCACCCTGTTAAGGTACTGATACCTGATGTGACACAATAGATATTACAGAAGGTGGTGCTGGGACCTCCAGTGGACATTGAAGTGCCTCCTAGCAGGCGTGGCCTATCCTTGTGGTGAACCACAGATGCTTCCCCTTCTGCTCACAGCCGCATCCCTCCCTGCCTCTCACTCATACAGCTGCACAAAGAATGTCTGAGAAGTATTTTCTGTGACCCCTCTGACCCCAGTGCTGTACTAAAAGTCATTAAGCTCCTTTAAGACTCTGCTGTCTGGCACCATCCTCAAGCCCACAAGGGGAATTTATTCTTTGACCTTTTGACCTTGTCTTACCTGGGAATCTCAAAATACTGCACAGCACCTTAAGGACAATTACTCCTTGGGCTGGAGAAATCCCCTCACGCAGAGTGGAAAGCTATTGCTCATGTTTCGCTTACAACCCCTCATCAGCCTCCATCTGCTCCTCCAGGGAGAATCTGTCCACCCACAGTCAGTTTCTGTGGCAAAGACAACACTTTCCTTAAAAGGAAGCTTTCATTAATGAAAGAAATACACGTTCATTTAGAAAAACTGGAAAATACATACCACAGTCACTGTCAAGGTTGTGTGTGTGTGATTTCCCAGAATAAATTCCCTATAGATAATTTTAAGACTAAATGAAGAACTGAGGTAATTTATTTTGCCCTAGTCGAAATTTTGAAATAAACTGTTAACTTGGAGGCTTTGTGAATTAAAGATATATTCTGATAAATACCAATATAAATCTTGAAATAATGTGGGTTTAGATTAAAGAGAGGAAAGTGATCATCATAGTCCTCTATCTGACCAGAGTGAAATGGTCACCAGGTGGGGAGAATCAAGAGAGGAAATGACACTAAACACCTGGACCCTGGCCTTCTGCCCACTGCCTTGCCCATCTGGTCCTGTGACCCCCCTCAGACCTCTCCCTACCCCCAAGGGCAAAACTGTGGCCCTTTCTCACACATACAACAAAGCACTGCTCACACCCAGCTGCTGTGAGGCCACACTTCACTTATTCTGCGTTAATGAAATATCACAAAGTAAGAGGCTTAAAAAACAGAAATGTAGGCTGAGGATTTAGCTCAGTGGCATAAGTGCCTGCCTGGCAAGTACAAGGTCATGAGTTCGATCCCTGATTAAAAAAAAACAAAAAAAACAAAAAAAACCAGAAATATATTCTTTCATGATTTTGGATTCTGGCAGGGTTTGTTCCATTTTACCAACTCTAAGGGAGAAACTGCTCCATGTATCTCTCCTGGCTTTGAGAGGGTGAATGTCAAGACCTGGTGTTCCTTGGCTTGGAGACACATTGGGTTGTTCTCTGTGTCCATCTTCATGTGTTATCTTCTCTGTGCCTTAACCTAGTGGTAGTCAGCTTTCTGTAACTGTAAGAAAACACACAAGACAAACAGCTCAAAAAAGGAAAGGCTTATAATGGCTTTTACGGCTCATGGTATAGAAGTTTCTGTTGGTAGTTGGCTGTCACTGTCACCCCTCTGTGGGTGCCCCCTCTGTGGGTCTGTGGTGAAGCAGTGGGTCATGGTGGGAGCACATGGATGGCCAAAACCCTTTGTGCTGTGGCTGGGTTGCAAACAAGAAAAAGAGGAAGTGGTGGGGTCACATTATCCTCTTCAAGAGTCTGATCCTAGTACCTGGGTCCTACCTCTCCTTAGACCCCACAGCTTTTAAATTTCTACCACCTCCCAATAGGGGTAATAATCCCAGTAGGAACCAGCCTTGAATACATGGGCCAATGGAAAACATCCCAGATCTAAACTATAGCACATGGCCTTATATGGACGCCAGTCACTGGGTTTAGGACACACCCTAGTCTAGATGACCTCATTTACCAAGTTACATCTGTAAAGTCCTTATTTTAGCATAAAGTTACATTGTTCCAAGGACTGTATTTTGGAATGAGGTTCTGGATGGATACGAATTTGGAGAGGGCACTTTTCAATCCAAGCGCATCAACAGTCCTCATTGTAACCTCAGCAATGACAGCTCTGGGGTTGTCCCTAATGGATTATAAATCCCTTTATTATGAGGATTAAAGACAAGTGAAGAGGTCAAGAAATGAAAGGTTTTAAACTCACACCCTGCTGAAAAACATTTGACTAAACAAGTTTTGTGGGGGCCCCAGGAGAACAAAGAGGAAGATTTTGCTGACTTCTTGTTGCTTGGAGAAAACAGAAGAGCAGTTCTATGCAGAAGAAAACATTCTTAGACACGGGTAATGAAAGCAAACTCATGAAAACACAAGGGTTGGATCACAGCTAATTTAGGCAATGAAACAGTGCAGTGAATATTACGCAACCTATAAAATTGTCTTTAAGAAGAGTTCTTAAGGACATGGGAAAATGCTTATGCCTTAACATTAAACAAAAGAGCCAAGATTCAAAATTGTATTTGCAACATGAGCTCAACTATGCAATAAAGAGGAAATGTTTCCAGAAAACAAGGCTGGTGCCAGCTGTGGGGTGGAGAAATGGAAGCAGAGGGCAATCACCCTTTATCGTACATGCTTCTGGCTTGTTTGATAATGTCACACTTTTTAAAAATAAAGTTTCTAAACCAGGAGTGGTGGTGCACACCCGTAATACCAGCACTTAGGCTGAGGCAGAAGGATCACTGTGAGATTGAGACCAGCCTGAGCTACAAAGTGATCTCAAGGCACGATGAGACCCTGTCTCAAAAATAAATAAATTAAATTAAAATAAAGCTTCTGTTTGAGGACCATTTTAGACTTTAACATTAAGCTGCAAAAGTTACAGAGAGAGGGTGTCTATATATCTGGTATCCAGCATCTTCTATTTCTAATAGGCTTATATTCATCACAGTAGATTTAATATTGATTCATTATTACTAACTAGTATTCTTGTTTTAATGAGATTTTGTTTGTTTGTTTATTTTTGTGCTGGGAATCGAACTCACGAACTTGTGCTTGCCAGGCAGGCACTGTGCTGCTGAGCTCCATCCCTGGCCCTTTAATGAGATTCTAAAAGTTTTTATCTAATATCATTTTTCTGCTCCAGGATCTCATCCAGGGCAGTGTGTTTTGTTTAATGTCTTCTTAGGATCCTCTAGACTGTGCTATTTTTTCTGCTTTCCTTGTTTCAGGTAACTTTGGCAGTTTGGAGGTATATAGGCCCATATTTTGTAGAATATGCCTCAGTTAGAGTTTGTCTTGTGATTTTTGCATAATTAGAAAGGAGTTATAAATTTTTAGGAAAAAAAGCCCCAAAGAAATTAATTGTTATTCTCACTGCCTTATACAAAAAATATATTAGTTTTGTACTGAAATATATTTGTAAGTTTGCCAGAAAACTAAGAATACTTGACTCTGATGGTAGATTATGGATATTTTCTTAATATCTTTTCTAAAGTTTTCTATAATGCTATAAAATAAATTTTATAGATAGGAAAAGTTTTTTTAAAAAACAGTGACAAATTCAAACTTATTTTAATCTTTAATTTTAATTTTTTGAGACAGGATTTTGCTGTGCAGTTTAGACTGGACTTGAATTTGCTTTGTATCCCAGGCTGGCCTCAAACGCAAAGCAATCCTCCTGCCTCTGTCTCCCAAGTGCTGGTTTTATAGGTATGCGTGCTCCCCCACACCCAGCTCAAATTTATTTTAAAAGGAAACACATTAATATTTTCTAGGAAGAGATACCGCTACACAGGGGGACTCAGGATCCCCATGAGAGGCCCCCTTCACAGCCCTGCTTTACCACCCTAGAGAGTGGACCACAAAGGTGCCTGTCCCTTCTGCAGCCTGCACACCAGAGTCCCCTGGACAGGTTGTCTTGTTGGATAGCTTGACTATTTGCCAGCTATTCTGTCTACACGCTTAAGAATTATTATTTGTAAAAATCCTACTGTAAATACCCAGGAAGGGCTGCAGCTGCGCATGGCTGTGGGGACTGGGGAGGAGGGAGGCGTGCAAGGCCTCTATCTGGCCTGGCGCTGGAAGGGAAAGTGTCAAATTGATGGGGAACACACCAGGGCCTGGCTCTGTGCTGGAAGCAGTCAAGATTACTAATGGAGGGACAGAAAGTAACAGCAACAAAAGGAAGCGAGGGCCAGGGCTGGGAAGACAGCTCTAATGAGAACACGGAGATGCATTCCAGGCAAAAGGGTAACCCAAAAATGTAAGCAAGCCTGAGGCTGAGATTAGTTATAGCCAAATAAGTCATGCGGGACTCGGAGGGTGCAGGCAGCTGGTGGAACACAGGGCATCTCTGCCTCTGTGAGTCCGGTGACGAGAGGCTTTGTATAAATACTGACTTTTTAGGGAAGACATGGAGGAGCCTCTCTCTTTTTCCACTGGAAGGATTAAGAAGAGTTTATTGATTTTTAAACAGACTGTTTTAATCAGAGCTTATTTTAGCTCTAATAAGGCTCTTTTCTTTTTTTAAGTGGGTGCAGCAAAAAGAATTTAATGTCAACTTCTGGGTAAAGTATGTGTAATTGCTTTGGAAGATGACACCGTGAAACAAAAACTGCAGATCACATGCAACGCCCAAGACATCGGGCCCTCAAGGACACTGTTTTAAAGAACAGCAAGCCTTTGCCCACTGTCTCCCAGCTCTTGGCTCAGCAGGAAGACGGCTGGGCAGGTGGGTTGGAGTCCGTACAATGAGTACGGACTGATGATGATAACTTCCAGAGAAAACAATTACCAAACATCTACTTATCCTTTGAGACCGATATTAAGGGCTCTGCGCAGTCTTCCCCACTTCAAGCATTATAGCAACTCTGTCCTCCGTTTCTGCTGTGGTATGCTGTTGTTTCAGTTACTGCAGTTATCACATTGCACTACAATCATTCATTTATGGTTCTGCTCCTCCAGAAGATGTAGATCTTAGAGAGCAGAAGCTATAATTTATTCTTGTTCTGTGCTCCTTTCTCCTTCAGAGTAGCTCAGTTATTGGAAGACAGTAGGCAGGTGAAGAGAGACCTTGGAGGGAGGATCTGAATAACCTGGGGCTATTCCAGGGCTACAGGAGCTGAGGGAGATCAGGCAGTCAGGGGCTGCAGCCCCAGAGTGCAGGTGATTGAAGTCTTCCCAGTCCACCCAACCCTGATTCCTGCTCTTCTCTCCAACAAAGGTCTCTGCTCCCAGAGTGTTTTGAGGGCCTAAGTCATCTTTGAAGACTATGAAGGGGCAATAGAAAAAGAAATGATGAAAGGGGACTTACTTTTTTTTTTTATGTTGGACCATTCAAAATTCTTTCTACTAGCTATTTTGAAATACTCAATTTTGTTCGACCATGGTCACCCTGCTGTGCTGGAAAGGATTGAGGGTCCTGCACCCCTGTCCTGTGTGTTTCTTGCTGGTCATTTTGTTCATCCTAGTTTCTCTTCCCAGAGATTCCCAGGGATTCTGGGCAGGTAGGTCATCTAAGAGCCATACCCTGAAGATCATTTGCCGCCTGGATTTTCTGAGCTGGTTTCCTCCCTCCAGGTGGGAACCTGCTGCCATCTTGGAACCTAAATTAGGTTTGAGAGCTGACCCTCTATTAGTGACCATCACACTATCTTAGTTACTTTCCTGTCACTGAGACAAAATACCTGACATAACCTAAACCAAGAGAGGTTTATCTGGCTTATGATTTCCAAAGGGTTTAATCCAAAGCCAGCTGCCTCCAAGGCAGAAGTGCTCACCGCAGGACAGTTGCTCACTGCATGGCAGCCAGGAAGCAGAGAGAGAGAAGGGGGGAGCCAGGGAGGGAGACATATCCTTCCTGGTCACACCCCCAGTGACCTGCTTCCTACTAGCACATACAGCTACTAATCCATCCACAAATAAGTAGAGCACCTCTGTAATTCAATTGCCTTCCATGTACAGGAGAATCCTGGGGGACATTTTAGTTCCAAACCATAACATACACCTTTTACCTCTTGCAGCACATGGTTGCCAGAGCCTGGTCCCCTTCTGCTATCTGCCCTGTTCTGCCAAAGAAATACTGGGGGTTGTGCTCCAGTCTTGGGTTTTAACAGACGGTTTTTATATTTTGTCTTTCCTTTACTTACATTCAGAGCGCATTTCTCCCATGAGATTTCTCTTGTTTCCTAAACTCGCCAATATTTTGAGAGCATTCTGCTCTGAGAATCTCCACTTTGCTGTATTTCAGATTTACTGAGGACACACGGAACAATAATCTTAAGAAACAACAAGAGTTCATGGCCCACATCCTATGGGCCCAGCACCATGCTAAGTGCTTTACCAGTGTCTTCATTTTCCTCTTTCATGGATGAGGAAACTGAGGCTGAAGAGGCTAACCCAGGCTGGCTTGACGTGTATGTGATACCACTGGGATTCTGACCCAGCCCAAAGCCTGTGCTTGTGACTGCCGGGGACACAGGTGAGCAGACACAGTTCACAGACTGACACAGACAGAAACACAGTTGAGTACCCACATTCACAAGGATGGGGTGCATGCATTTGGAGCTTTTATTATGTGTTCAAGTTACACATTATTTTCTTTCCTTAGGCAACCCGGAGGGCCCAGCTCACATTACAATTCCTTCTCCTTCTCCAGCATTTTGCCACCCATCCTGGCAGCACTGTGCCAGGAACTGTGGGAACTGTAGAGAACTTTCAGCTGCAGATCCTGCCTTCAAAGGGTTTTAATCAAGGTGATAAATGGGAGTGAAATGTAAGTGCTGAAAGAAGTACTAAGCAAGTTTCCTTCCAGCTACGTAAATGTGAGTTGAAGCATTATTCTGCCAAATAACTCAAAGTGGAGCAGCTCCTTGAACTCAACACCTAACTTTTAAGACCAGGAACTTCTTCTTTTCTTTCTTTTTTTTTCATTTTAAAGGGCAAGATAAGAAGGGTAGGGTGAGGTTGTTACTGTCAACTGCCATGTTCTTTTATGGTCACAGCAATCTACCCTTCCCAGAGACTCAGAGAGAAGCGTAAATTTAGGTTTGGTTGCTGTGGGAGCCATTCCATGCCTAGTGCTTCTGGCTTGCTGTGAAATGACTGGTTCAGTTTAGTAAACTTTGATTGAAGGTCTACAAGGAACTAGACAGGATGCAAGGTAAGATGGGGTGTTGAATGGGAAAGACGGGGCTCTGAGCTGGAAGAATTTATCCTGGAGAGAAGACAGATTGGTCTGTAAAAGGTTCTATGGGAGCCCAGAAAAAGCCCTTAGGTCAGTGCTGGGGTATGATGTGGTTCTGTGTGTGTGTGTGTGTGTGTGTGTGTATGGTGTTTGAGCGCCTGTGAGTGTGCATATGTATTTGTATATGTGTCTATGACTGTGTTTGAGTGTTGGGCTGTGTCTATGAGTATCTATATGTGTCTACATATGTGCTTGAGTGTGTGTATTTACATGTGTGTCTGGGTATCTGTGTGTGTCTGTATCTGCATGTGCATCTATATGTGTATGTGATGGCGTATGTACGTTTGGGTGTCTGTATCATCTACTTATGTTTCTACTTGTACATCGATGTATGGGTCTGAGTCTTTATGCATGTGGATTTCTGTGTGTGTATTTGCCTTAAGAATGAGATGAATGACCTAAATCTTTACATTTTTTTTCTTCTTGGTATCTGAGTGTCACACTCAGGGCCTTGCACACGCTAAGCATATGCCTTCTGCTCTGAAAGTCTCTGCTCTCATTTTTCAGGTAATGAGGACTTGGAGCTCTACCATTAAGCTATATCCCCAATCCTGATCTAAATCATAAGGGATATTCTCTGCAAAGAGAAGAGCCTGGATAAGTGCGCTGAGATGATAAATGGCACCAAAGACCCAACCTAGGAGGAGAGGTGGGAATGTCAAGAGATGAAGTGCAGAGCCAGGCAGGACTTAGGGCTGGGAGGTCCATGGAGACCAGCTGAAGACCTTGGGTTTATCCTGGTATAGCTGGGACCCTGAGAAGCAGGGAAGCCACACGATCAGCCCAGATCATAGGAGTTATCACTCTGACTGCAGCCCCACAGTGATAGGGCCATGCTGGGAACAGCAGGGCCATGCTGGGAACAGTAATTAGTCACCAGGGGACCAATCCAGAGAAAAGCCACCAGTGCCCAAATTCTAGCAGGAGAGAAAATGGTGAGGGAAGAGGGTCTATACCATCCTGCCATTCCCACACCTACCTGGGACCTGGCCGTCTCCAACTAACGCTGCCTTCGCCTTGCGTGCCTTTCTGCTGCCAGCTCCTCAGCCTTCAGAAAGTCAGTTTCCTGAAAGACTCTCCATGAAAAGGCCGCATGGAGAGTGGAGCAGAGGCAGAGCCTGCCAAGGGCCTCCCATCCCAGGGTCCTTATCTGATCACCGCAGAGCTCCCATCACTCCTCACAGTTTATTATGTCCAACTCCTCAGCTATCCTATCTGAACTGCAGACTGAGACACAGATGAGGGAGTCCAGTCATCTAGCTGCAGATGGGTTATCAAACCTCAGTGAAAGTTAAGACCAACAGGCTTTGCCTCCTGCTCTATCAGTTTGTATGGGTCCAAAATGACCTGGAAGCACTGGGATGAGCAGGATAATTGCTTCATTCTATCCTGTTAGGTCTACAGGCCAGTGGAGGCCCAGAGGGACTGGCTGCCCCCCAGGGACAGAGATGCTATTTGTGTCAGCATGCACTCTTGGCTGTTTCTTGAACCTATTGATGATTGGCACAGTTGTCTGCCTTTTTGTCTAAGGAGCTCTGAAGGCGAGGGTCCCCACAAAATCAAGATATTATAGTCTGCTGAGGGTTCTTGCTGATTTCATGTAGAAAACACCTAGGAACCTTGAATGCCAGCAGCTATCAGCTCTTTTGTTACTAGTTCCAGTACTTAGAAGAGCCAGTGGCTACCACCAGGCCTTGAGAACTCCTCCTACCACCAAAAAATGCCAGCTCCCAGCTTCTCCATCACTTTCTACAATTGTCTGCTTTTTCTACTGCTAGTCGCCCTCAGTGTTACCAGCCTCAGCTGCTGGGTACAGTTGACATCAGCAGCCTTTGGTGTCACCAGTTCTTATGTACAGCTCAGCATGCTCTACTCAAGAGAGAGATCAGGAATAGGCAAGGACATGCCATGCAGAAAGAGGTTTTATTAAGATTTATTCTGTGGCCCTGAAGCAAGGCCAGCAGATTGCGTAGCTGCTGGTTTCAAAAAGGAGCTTAAAGAGAATTCTTTCTATGGTCTGTTGGCCATTTCAGAACTTTGGAAATGGAATGGTCAATTCATCAGAAAGAAATAGCAGGTGAGTATGGTGGATTTTGGGGGGCCTGCAGAGGACAGACCCTGGTGCCTTGGGACCTGCACTATGCGGTTGACTCGGGGTGCCGAGAGAACAAGGAACACCTCCCCTCTCTGGGGGACGGCTGAGAGTGTGGCAGATTTTCGGCAGCCCGAAGGAGAGAGACCCTGGCGCATTGGGACCTGCACAGTGCGATTGACTCAAGGTGCTTGGAGAGCAAGGAACTCCTCCCCTCTCTGGGGGGTGGCTGTGATCCTGCCATTGTGTGGGCTGAGAATCAGACATCTCATGTCATCCTGTCCCCCGTCCCATGTTTCCCCTCCATCTCCTCCCTGCTTAGCAAGTGGGAGCCAGTGAACTACACATCTTGTGAAAAGATTGGCTATGTTATTTAGTATGAGCTCCCCATATGCAAAGATAAGGACAACCATTTGGAAGAAAACAAGAGACAAGATGACAGATAGTGAAGATCTCTGGTTGTCTAGTTTTGAAATTTATGCCTTCTTATGCCCCATTCTGTTCTGTTTTGTTGTGTTTAATTTTACTCCCTTTTAAAATAAAAAACAATTAAAAAAATTTATTCTGCATTAAGGGGGTGCAGTGCATGGACTGACTTGGTAAGGAATATGGGAAGATTACTTATATAAGGAAAATTCCTCATGCAATGTCACAGTTTTTGTTTGGTCATGGGTAGAGGAGGGACCCCTTGTGAACCTAACCAGAAAAGGCTACAGAGGGGTAGAATTATCCAGAGAACTATAGGGTACAGTCACTTTGGATAGGTCCATGTTGAAGCCTGCAGCAGCCAAAGCAAATATCTCGTGGAGCAGCCGTGAGTCACCCAAGGTAACGGGTGACTGCAAGACATCTGGGGCAGCAGGCAAACAAAAATAAAAATTACTTCTTGAGGAGTGTTGGGCCCTTTTCTCCTGCCTCACCTGCACTGGGTTGTAAATGGTAAGTGGTTGTTCTGCAGGAAATAACAAGGATATTCCAAGCTGAGGAGACCACATGGCCAATGGTGGGTAGCTGAGATGTGCTGGGGACTGGCAGAAATTAGGTTGGTGGGCAGCCTGGATCTTGGGGAGGTGTGAGTAAAGAGGCAACAGGTAAACTAGCCAGGGTCAACCCTGGAAACTATGCGCCAGGGTTTGAGGTTTGCCCACAAGAAATTGGAAGTCATCTGTTTTATTTAGGAATGATGCATTTTGTGTTGTTGGAAGTATCCAGAGAGACCACAGAGAAAGGCGTGATGAAAATTGATCTAGAAGCCGTCCTATGGTGGTGAGAGGAAAAGGGACAGCTTCAAGAATCACTTGGGACATGTGAGGCTGGTATCAGAGTGAGGAGTACGATAGAGAATTTATGAAAACAGGTGCCTACCACGCACTGTGCTAGGGATTCCAAGCTTAGGTAATGCTTCATGAATTGCCTTTAGTATCTTAGATGAAATGAAGGACAGAATTGCCTAAAGATTTGGCGTAAGGCAAAAGAAAGAGATAGATGAAGGTGTATGGGGAGAGATGTGGTTTGTGTGCCCAGATGGAGGGTTGCTGGGGTTTTTGAAGGTCTGCAGTGGTGACACTGATGTCAACCATTATCTGCTATAGAAAATGGGGCTTTCACTCCAGACCCCTGCACTGGAGCATTTTTGGAAGACTTGTTGAATGAAAATACATGATGAATGAGATCATCAAGGTGGACAGCTGAGTGGCAAATCCAGGCTGCAAACAGCATACATAGGCAATTAAAATCAGAGGTGTGGACAAAATCACCCAGGAGGGCTCAAAACAGCAACTGAAGGATACCAGCACTTAGGGGTTTGCTGAAAAGGGGTGGCAGTGGGAACTAAGACACAAAGAGAACAGAAGACAGCAGATGCTGGAAATGTCGTGTGATTGATCAAGGTAGGTGAAGGTGCAAGGGTCCAACTGAAGCTTGGGGCCAGCAGGCACAGTGGGGTCAAGAAACCTAGGCGGGGCTGGAGGAGGCATTGGCCCACATGATGCTGAGGCACACTGCAGTCACAATGGGGACCATTCTCCCTTCTCAAACTGTAGTAAATTTTTCTCAAACTGGACCCAACTTGACTCAGCCCATAATTCATGGCTGTAAGGGAGGCTACAGTGTTGATCTGGAAGACTCAGGTCTCTGGGATCAAAAGGTGAATCAAGAAGGCTATTGTAACACCCTCCGCCCATTTCTAGGATCAGAGCCATTGGGCCACTGGGTCAATGCCACTATTTCTTGTTTGCACTCAAGAAAATATCAAGGTGGCTACCGTGTAAAGATTTTTCTGAGCATGGTTTTGATCTTGTGCTAGAAACATTTCCAGCAGAAAATAAAGCAAAACTTAAATATCCATTGCTCTTTGGCTGAAAGTGTGGGTGCAGGGATGATTGCAGAAGGTCCCACAAGGAACCTAGGGAGAAGAGCACTCTCTCTAAGAACAGAAGTCGTGCAAAGCATGTGGTGACCCAGTTGCTCTCTTCCCCCTTCATGGTTAAGCATCTCTAAGACTTAGCAGCTATCAATAGGAAATTTCCCTTTACCAAATAAATAGATAACTATTCATAAGAGACCGGAAACAAGAGAAAGCCTGAATATATACTCTAACTCATTTAATTCCCACTTTACCTGCTCTTAATTACTTGTTTTCCTAAGCATATTCCCTTTCAGTTGCTCCTAGTTGCTTGCTTTTAGTTGATTTTTAAAATTACCAATTTTAGGGCCACATGTGGTAGCACACACCTGTAATCCCAGCACTTGGGAGGCTGAAGCAGGAGAATTGCTATGAGTTCAAGGCCAGCCTAGGCTACATAGTGAGTTAAACACCAGCTTGAATTACATAGAAAGATCCTGTCTCAAACAAGTCAAACAATAACAGCCCCAAATCACTAATTTTAGAGGTATAGGTAACACCTCTAATCTTTGGGTCACAATGGTGACAATAGATGGCTTGCGTACATATGCAAAGAGCACAGATTATTTCCTAATATCCAATTACTTTTCCTATGTTTTCATTCATTAACATCCCCAAGCCCTCCTCCCACGAGGTAGATTTGAGACTCTCCTGTCATCCACTTGGCCACCTTTTGAATAAATTCTCTTTGGCAAAGCTAATTTTGGTCATCAAACTATATAGCAGTCAAATGGACCTAGTTGAACATGAAGAACCTGTGTTCTTGAAGAAATAGACAAATTCCTAGATACATATGAACTACCAAAGCTGGATCAGGAAGATGTAAAACTGCTGAATAACCCAATTTCTATTACTGAAATTGAAAATGTAATTAAGTCCTTGCCTACAAAGAAGAGTCCAGGCCCAGATGGATTCACTGCAGAATTCTACAAGAAATGTAAAGAAGACTTAACTCCAACACT
>PVJX010022616.1:0-11399 GCA_004027295.1 Dolichotis patagonum
ACTATCTGTCATATTGTCTCTTGTTTTCTTCCAAATGATTGTCCTTATCTTTGCATACGTGGCTCTCATACTAAATAATATAGCCAATCTTTTCACAAGATGTGTAGTTAACTGGCTCCAACTTGCTAAGGAGGGGCACAGGATGGGGGACAGGACGACATGAGATGTTTGATTCTCAGCCTGCGTACCAGCAGGCTCACAGCCACCCCCCAAAGAGGGGAGAAGTTCCTTGTTCTCCCAACACCCCGAGTCAACTGCATGGTGCAGGTCCCGATGCGCCAGGGTCTCTCTCCTTCGGGCCACCAAAAGTCTGCCACACTCACAGCCGCCCCCCCAGAGAGGGGAGGAGAGCATTTTGGACTTTGGTTAAAACAGCTCAGCTAGCAAAGTCTATACAAATATTCTGATACTAAAAAAATTCTGAAATTAGAAATATTTGAGCATTTGGACAATGCACTGTGCATTTATCTAAAAACAATTTTTTTTAGGAAAATCCAGGCTATCCACAGAGCTTTGAATGTCCCCCAACAGCTTCGGAAAACTCCCACTGGGCTCAGATTGCGCTCAGAGGCTGCTGGGCCTTCAGCCCCTTTGAGGGAGTTGTAGGCAGTGCCCAGGCCTCGCTCTGGCCACGGAGGAGAGCAGTCCCCACCTCGCCTGTTGCAGAGGAGCCGGCGCCCTCTCAGTCCTAATCACATTCTCCACTGCCAACTTCTACCACTGAAAATTGGAGCTGCCTCCTGGAGGGATGGAGAGAATACCAGGAAATGAACCTAAAAACACCAGAGTTTTAGCCGGGGATTTAGCTCAGTGGCTTAAGCGCCTGCCTGGCAAGTGCGAGGTCATGAGTTCAATCCCCGGTACCAAAAAAAAAAAAAAAAAAATTATAAAAACACCAGAGTTTTTTTTAAAAAAAGTTGGTGTCTTCATTTTCCTGAGCTGTGTTCTGGGGCACTTCTGCCCCAACTGAGTTTGTGATCCCCCCAGCACAGCACAGAAGGGAAGAGGTACGAAAAGGGGAAAATAAACACAAATCCTGTCTCCCTTAGAGAGAGGGTGCGAGGGCTGGCCAATGGCAGTGCAGCAGGCAGGTCCTGAAGGCTGCAGCTTTGGGGGCTCTCTGAGCGGTTTCCATGGTTTCAGTGCCTTCCTAATCCTCGGCCAAACAGCTCTCCTTGCACTCACCTTGTGTCTCCGAGCTGGAGGAGAAATGAAATAAGTGTGACAAATATGCTGATATGGAGCAAGAGAGAGGAGGGAGAAGGAGAAAGATGGAGGAGGAGAGAGGCAATCCTGGGGCCCCCTCGAGGACAGGCGATCTGAGTGCCTGCCCAGAGCTCTGAGGACATTTCTGGGGCCAACTTGGACCAAACTCTGATTTTGAAAAAGCCCATGGATCAAAGAGACTGAGTTTGGAGGGGAAGGTGAGCGGGCTGCTGGCCGTGGAGGTCAGATGTTAACACAACGAATCATTTGTGAGCCCAGAGTCTGTGGGACCAGAGTCCACAGCCCCCCAGGTCGGGTTCTGATCCCCGAGAAGCCCCAGCCCATCTCCCCAGCCTGAGCTGTGAACTGCATGACCTCGCCAAGCCTATGTCCTTATCTCTCAAAAACTGGGCAGGGTTGCTGGGGGTAGTGACAATTCTATGAGGATGGTCCCTGCTCATGCCTAGAACACAGGATCACAATAAATGGTAGCTTTCAAAAAAAAACCCAGCTTCATTGAAGTGCAATGCACTGTGATAAAACATCACCTTGAGGGGTACAGCTGATGGGCGTGGACATGCATACAGGAGATGGAGCTCCTCCTGCGGTCTGGTGGAGAGGGCCTCAGGATCCCAGAAAGCTCCTCCTGCCCCTCTGTAGCCGGCTCCCCACGCCCACCAGACCTGGGCCTCAGCGGAAGGCTGGTGTTTCCCTTCCCCGAGTGCTAGAATATCATAAGCACGGAAGCTGTTGGGGTCCGGCTGCTTCCCTCGCCTGTGTCTCCAAGGCCCGTCCACGTGATTGAACACATCACAGCTGGGTCTCAATCCCTCACATGGGTTCAGTTGTCACTCTAATATCTCACTGTGCTTTGAGTCTGCCCAGCACTGCCCCCTTCTCATGCTCCTTCCCCCTGGTCAGACCCAGGAGTGCCTGTGGGGGCAAGGGAGCGGGAGGGGAGAAGCACCTACCCAACCCAGCACCACCCCAAGCGAGAAACACCCACACCCAGAGCCGCTGGATCCCTAGGTGGCAGCACCAGGACCAGCAGTGAGGCTGACCTGGCAGTGCACCTCGCCTGCCCCTCGCCCGATCCTTTGTCAAATCTCCTCTTTCCTGCCTTAGGGTCTCGTGAAGGAGATCTGGAAGCCACCCACACCCACACATCATGCCAGAAAGTCGAGGCCCTTTCTGTTCACTGATTTTTTTTCTCTCTCCCTCTTTCATTCAGCAAGAAATTAGTGAGTGTGGGCATGTGTCAGGCACAAGCAGGGCTGGGTAGAAGAGGGGTGGTCCCAGGGCACAGGGCCCGGCCAGCCCCATTCCTGTCACCGCTCCTTCCCACCTGACTCAGCCCCCTCAGCGTCCTGCAATTTCCCACTATTCAGCTCAGGTGACCGAAAGGACTCTCAGGTGTCCGAGTGCCCTCTCATCCTCCCCATCTTTCTCTTTTCATTTTATTTTTCAAAATGCTCTTGATAGTGGGAAAGTTAGCATGAAAGGAGATAGAATGAGAATCGGGAAGAATGTCTGCCACTCTCTATTTAATCACCTCTGACCTTCTTCTTCCTGCCCCCTCCCTTCAGGAGACTCCCCAGCGGCAGGAGGGAGGAATGACTGGGAACTGGAAGACCCACAAGTCTGGGCTCCAATCATGCAGTGACAAGTAGGTCAGAACCTGGGAGACCAAGGTCTAACACCACGCCCCTGCCGGTGTCTATTGGAGCCATAATAGGGACAGGAGACTCCGTACCTATAGGGAGTTTTCTTCCTACCAAGAACCTGAGGTCCACAGTGGCAGGGGCAGGTGACCTCCCTGTGTGGCAGCTTCAAGGCCTTTTCTCTCTGGGACTCAAGCCGTCACCATTCCTCCCCCTAACCTGCACTGACACATAAAAGAGGAAGGTGGGCACTGCTCCAGGCTCTGCCAGGACCCCAGCTCAGCTTCATGTGTCAAGAAACCTCGACATGCCTTCACCTATGTCACCTCCCAGCTCTGTCCTTGGCCACCTCCCCCTGCCCACATGGGAAAGTCAAGACCCACGCCTGAGGAAGAGCCAGTTGGGGAAGCCCCACCCTGGACCCCTCCTGGAGGAGAGGCCGCCCCCTGGCTGCCCACCCCCGTGCACGCAGGTGGGAGGGGTGGCATGGTTCAGAGGTCAGAACACGGGTCCTTGAACCAGCTGGTCAGGATTCAAATCAGATCGGACCTATTAGCCACATATTCACTGAGTGACTGAGACTGGGGCTGGATGGACCAGGCACTAAGAACAGTGACTCTAAGTCACCACACCTGGTACCACTCAGACGGACTCAGCCAGCGCTGGGCACAGAGCAGGGGTGCAGCAAAGACCGCATCCCTAATGCAGCGCTGTGCAGAGCCAGGCCTCCCCTGTGCACCAGCCACAGCAGCTCTGGGCCCCGTTGGCAGGACTCCGTGGTGGACAGTGGGTACCGCCCCGCACCACTCAGATAGCTGGGCAGGCCAGGAAAGGAATTCCCAGGGCCTCTGGCCCCGCACCCGGGCTCCCTGGGGCAGAGGCCCATTTAGGCTGGAAAGGTAAAGGGGGCTGGGCTGTCTCCCAGGACCACACCAGGGGCACCACTTGCATTAGCAGTGTCTACTGCCCAGGTTAAAGAGCAAGGTCAGGAAGCGGCCCACCTGCCCACCCCAAGCTGGTTACAGGACCCAAAGGGTAAGTCCAGGAAGCAGGAGGCGGAGCTCCCGGAAAAGCATCTGGAGAGCGCCCCGTGCCCCAGGACAACTAGGTGATGCGGTTTTCCCTTCTAGAGCAAGAGGCCTGGCTCTGTCCCAGAGGGGTTCAGCAAGAGCACCCCTCCCCCAGCTCCATCTCACACACAAGTCTCCCTGCTCCCCAGGGACCAGGGCTTCAGGGACCCAGAGTGAATGTGAATATGGTTTCCTTTCAGACTCACCCTAGAGACTTCCGCTGGGCTGTGGCCAGCTTGGGGGGAGATGTCAGCCTCATCACAAAGTCTCCTGCCCTGAGGGAGAGAGACAGACAAGGGGACAGTCAGAGGGGAAGGGCACAAAGCTAAGCCACTTCCCGTGGGGAGATGCAGGAAAGAAGAGTGACCAGGAGGCCTGAGATGGAGGGTCGTGCCATGGTATGTGCACTAGAATGTGTGTATTCCTACGTTTAAATTTGCTGATGTGCAGGTGTGCAAATGTGGGCAAATGTGGGCATGAGTGTATGGGTGTGTGCAAATGCATATATGCAAGCATATTGGTACAGATGGGTGTGTGGTATGCGAACATAGCATGTGGCACATAGTAGGCGTGTGTCTGCAAATGCAGTGTGCACAGGTGTGGACCTGTGTGCAAATGGACATGTGTAGGTACATGTGTGCCAATACACATACAAGCAACTCACTCATATATGCAAGTGTACATGTGTGAGGGACCTGCAGCAAAGGGGAGGGAGAGGAGGAAAGAAGGGCAGCAAAACCCCCACAGTCCCAGACCTGCCCAGCGCCTGCCACCCAGAGAGCACCAACAGGGGCCCCGGTTCACACCTGGCCCAGCAGATGTGCAAGGACTACTGCTGCCTGCTGGGTCCCAGATTTGTCCTTCTCACAGGATGGGGTCACCACACCACACTGGCTCCACTATCAAGGCCAGCAGGCCCTACCCCGACCAGGAAGTAGTTAAATGTCACCCCTTCTTCCGGCCAGGTTCACCTTGCCCAGGAGCCAGGGGATTTCCTGGCAGCTCCTCTGGGCAGGTGACGTAAGCTGTGTATCTAGCGCTCAGCCAAAGAATCTTCCAGCCCTCCGTTCATGTGAATGTGGGGCCCCTGGGGATGGGCATAGCTGGTTTGTTTCCACCCCGTATCTCAGAACAGGCCAGGCTCTCAAACTCCCTTTAGACTTTCGGTGCATAAGCAGCCACCCTGTGGGAGGTTTGGCAAGACTGGATTCCTTCTCAGGCTGACTCCCCAGGGGGCTGGTGTTCCCAGGTGTCACAGCCTGTCTGCAGAGCTCGGCCTTCCTGCAGACAGGTAAGAAACCCCACAGGGCTCACGGTGCAACTGGAGCACTGGGATCTGTATCTGGGGCCATGAGGCTGGGATGGCCTCACTGGCCGGAGTCCGCCCTGATTCTCACCCCTGAGGCCAAGGAATTCTGATCCCAAAGAAAGGCAGCCTCACCCCCTCTCCTGCAGCACCCCACACTTTGGGAGCCATGGCCCTGCAGAAAAGGTCATAGCTGGAGTCCCCCTCCTCTTCTATCCGGTAGCAGCTATGTGAGCTTCCATTTCCTCATCCGAGTAGATATGTGTAATTCTGTGTCCTGCGTCCAGGGCCTGGCCTGGAGCAGTCCTTTCCACTGCCCACCAATCTGGGGCCCAGAGGAGCCCTGCTGTCTCCCCATGCCCTGCCCCCGAGAGCTCAGGCTCTCTTTCTCCCCTTCCTCCCTCAGTCCATCTGCCCTGTGTCCCTCCCTACCCCCCCTCCCAACCCAGATCCCTTCTCGTCACCCCAGCACCGCTTTCTCCCCCTGCCCCCCCAGCTCGTTAGCCTCCCCCTCCAGAATCCCTGGTCCCCCGCTCCTGGATCTCTTGCCCTTGCACCCAGATCCCTTGAATCTCACATCTGGGGCCCCTGAAACCTACACCTGGCTTCCCTGGCCCTCACACGTGGGCACCTTGCCCTTACCACCTGAGTCTCTTGAGCTGGCCCTTGCCTGTCATACCTGGGTCTCTTGCTGCCAGCCCTGAGTCCCTTGAACTCCACACTTAGATCTTCTACTCCTCACTCAGAGTGCCCTGTTATACATGCCTGGATCCCTTCACCATCACACACGCACACACACGCACACACACGCACCTGAGTCCCTTCTCTTCCAGGACTGACTGCTCATCCTTGGGGTGCCAGGCAGACATCCTACTCTTCTGAATGACATTGCTGCCCCTGGGGTGTCATACTGTGCCCAAACCTCCTCCACCTCCAGTCAGTTTGGAGGACGGGGACCTCCTAATGAACCTTGGAGGACGGGACCTGTCTGATGAGCTGCCTGGCTCCCTCCCTGGGTCCTCCTGCCAGGCGCGTGGTGGCTGTTAGTGAACACATGTGGCGGGCTGGGCATGTGGCTCAGGTCGGGGTGTTTGCCTGGCACGGGAGAGACCCTGGGCTCCGCTTCAGTACCACAAAAAAATGCAAAGAACAGAAAAGCAATATGTTTGAAATAAACACACTTTCCTGGAGAGGGCAAAACCCCACCTCCAGGGCCAGGGCCAACTGAGATGACCAAGTACCTTCAGAATGACCATGTTGGGGACAGCCCCTGAGCACCCACCCTGCCTCTATCCTACAGCTCCCGTCCTCCATGGTTCCTGCCCTCTCAGCCAGCCACTCACACTCCGAGGCAGCTCAAGGCTCACAGCTCTGCCACAGGGTGACGTGGTCTGTCAGCTGTTGCCATGGAGACCAGCCAACAGTCAGGCCCCCCCCAGGGGCTGGGCAGAGCAAAGGTGCAGCCAGCTGTGCTCAAGCAGGGGACACATGTGGCTCTGCACCCGCATAAGCCAGGACTGGTCCCCACCTACCCCCACTTGCATCCCACAGCTGGTGACTTCAGGTGAGCACTTCAGTCCCTCAGGCCTAAGGGGACTACAGATTGAAGCCAGATAAAACAAGCCAGTGCAGGGCATGAGACTGTCACCATGTCACTTGGGTGTGTTGACCTTTCTGTTAGCTTTCTGGGAACTGCCATAAAGTATCCAGTTCCCCCAGCTCACCCCAACTTAGATGGCCCCCGTGTCATAGTTTACGTCGGTGGCCCCCAGGCCTCATGCATTGTGCATTTGTGATTGGTTCATTGTCTAGTGCTTGGATTGGTGGTGTCAGTGCTACACCCTCCTAGGGGTGGAGCCAGGATGTGATGTAATGGCAGGAAGGAGGGGTGTCTCTCTCTCTTGCCGGTTTCCGCTTTGCAGTTTGCAGCCGCCATGAATTGTGGCCCCGCCATGCCAGCCTGCCTTGGAGCCAACTGAGTATGAACTGAAACCTCCAAAAACTGTAAGAAATAAACCTTTCTTTTCCCAACTTTGGGCATCAGGTATTTTGTCTCAGTGAGGAATAAAAAGTACTAAGACACCCCAGAAGAACGTCATGATAACACAAAAAGATTTCACATGACATCTGAAGACAAAAAGATGCTACAGGGCTGCTTAGCAAATGCTGAGTGTGGTCTGGCTCTGTGGGCCCTGGTGGTGGGTGTCAAACTGGCCACTTCCTGTAAGAGGCACATCCGCTGTGGCACCCCACAGGTGAGGGAGCTGGGTGGACTCATGTGTGCAGGATGGCTGCCAGGTCTTACTGGAGCGGGGCTGGGAGTCCTGTCTCCTTGTGCCTCAAGTGGCTATTTCTGGGGATGGCTGAACATCCCCAGGACAACTGAGTTCCTGAGACATCAGCATGTAAGGGTACTATAGCCACCCCTGGGCACCAAGAAGTTGGCTCTCTACCCCGTCACCACCAGCCTGCGTCCTAGTAGCACTGACCATCTGTGTCCTGGGTAGGCCTGGGCCCTGATCTAAACATGCACACACCTCCTTCTCCCCAAGGTCACCTCAGTCCAGGCGCCGAGCAGGGGTAGCCCAGCTGTGTTCCAGTAGGAGAACCTGTGACTCGCAAGCTAGTCGGTTACAATAGAAATGCTTTGTAACAAGCAATTCCAGAAATCTCAGACTTGGAACAACAAGTCTTTCCTCTTTGTGGGTGCACTCTGCAGCTGCTTGGCTGAGTGCACCTGCAGGTGTGTGGCCACATCAACACCAGTGGGACCCTCAAACTGCATCTATTTTGGGCTGGAGGACTGAAAAACCACTTGGCAAAGGACATGCATGACAAATTCTATGCTGAGAAAGGATGAAAAAATTAGATACGAGAATGCAACTGCCTCTCTCAAGTGGAAGCCATAAACAAGAATTTGGCCCCACCGCGTTCCTGCTCGCACGCTCTTGCACACCCTCCCTCCCTCCGGCTCCCCCAGAGGACTCAATTCCAAGGTGTAAATATGCTGAGTCTGCGCACTTCAGTGCTGTGGTGTGTGTCAGATGAGAAGATTCAGGGATGGAGCTCGCCGATGGGAACACACCCCATTTTATGAAGCGTCACTTGACCCCGATTCTGCTCTTAGGGAGATGGAAGCACCTGCTGGATCCTGAAGTTTGCTAGCTTTCTAGTTAGTTTCCTTTTGCTCCTTTCCAAAGCTCTGCTCACCCAAGAGAATAATGTCAACACTCGGGATGGTGTTTTAATTATCCCAGGGGCACTGATCATGATTATGAATCCCAAAACTAGCTGAGCTATTACTGTTTGACAGTGGGATCATGCAGGGTGGTGTCATAAAGTGTTCAGTGAAGAATATTACTTTGGTTTTCCAAGCATCTTCTCACTGTTGTCTCCTAGGGAGGAGGAATTCTTGCGATTAGAGGGGGGTCCAAAATCAAAGGAAGGAGGAGTCAGATCACTCCTGGCTGGAAGGTGGTGCTGGAAGGATGGGCACAGGTCACTTCTCTGTTCCGGAATGGGGCCTGCACACTGAGATTGAGTGCACCGTGCACAAACACACACACGCACACGTACACACACACATGCACGCATGCATACACACACATGCATGCGCTGTGGGCTCCCTGGTCACTGAGGTTTAAGGTCCCACCTCCTTCCTAGACCTGTGTCCCAGTCTTGCATGTTCCTCCTCCCCTGTGGTCTTACTCACCAATGACCTTTGGCACTTCTGCCTCTCCCTCTGCACAGCGCCACCCTGCCTCCATGACCGATATGTTCGTGCCCCAAATGCACGTCACCTGCTCCACACAGATGCCCTCTTTGTCGCCATCCCCAGCTTAAGCACTCCTAAAAGCAGAGTCCAGGGCCCAGGATTTAAGTATCTACATGGGTTGCATTGTGTCCTCCACAACATCACGCTCAAAGACTGACCTCTTGTCCCTGTGAAGGAAGGAGACCAACTCCAGGAGAGTTCACACTGTACCTCGGTGGGCTCTAATCCATTGATGGACTGCCTTAGAAGAAGGGAAATTGGGACACAGAAACACTTTGGGAGACCACTAGGGCCTCAGAGTGGAGTGATGTGTCTGTAAGTCAAGGCGTGAAAAGGATGGCAAGCAATCCTGGAAGCCAGGAAAGAGGTCAGTACTGATTCTCCTGAGGGCCTTTGTAGGGAACTGTCCCCGCCAGCACCCTGGCTTTAGACTTCGGCCTCCAGAACCAAGAGAGAATGTCTGACTGTCATCTTAAGCTTCTTCAGTCTGTTGGGATTTGTTGCTGTAACCACAAAACTCAAACACAGCGTCTGCCCCCTCAAGGCTTCTAAGTCCCCCAAAAGAAGTGAGGCCGTGGTCACCCACAGCAAGTTCTTTCGCGCACAATTACAGCGACAGCTGTAGCCCAGTGGAGAAGGCAAGACGTAGCATTGGAGCCTTGCCCAAGGCCCAGCTTGGGCCCCCAGAGAGGACAAGCACCTCGAGGCCCCAACCGGAGCTTCTCAATGACCAAACAGTGATGTGGCACCCAGGTCCCACGAGAGACCAACACCATGCGGGGCTCCCTGGCAGGACTCCACCAGTCTCCTTGCCTGTGGACCACTCTGCAAATGGGCGAGGGCAAGAATCTACAACCATCCTGCACACAGCAGGGGCTTGGTGTCCTCCTGTCCTTCTCAGAGGGGAAGCAGGGACAGGGACAGACAGGTGTCTCAGGAACATGGATGGCAAAGACAAAGCCTCAGCTCTGTGTGTCCCCACCTGTCGGTCCCCCCTGCTCCTGCAGAACCCTCCTCACTCCTCACCAAGGATTTTGTGGCCCTTGCAGATACCTGCTGCCCCTGACCTCTGTCCAAGGAGCCCCACTTCACACATCCTGTCATTCATTCAGCCAGCCCACTCCAAACATTCAGGGTACGCCTGACACCGCACTGCACTCCAGGGAGCCCGCCTGTCCTCGGCTTTAGGAAGCTTCTCCAGCATACTTCTAAGAAAGGGACATGGGCCTCGGGGTGACGGGAGGAACCCAATGCTGTCCCCATGCGCTTCAAGCCCTATCTTTCTTCCTACCACCACCCTTTCACCCCCCAGGGAGCTCCGTCAGTCCAGTCCCAAGATGTGCAAGGCACATGTTGCTGGGGACATCAATTCACTTAAAAATGGAAGGGGGAGCTGAGTACAGTGGTGCATAGCTGCAGTCCCAGCTGCTTGGGAGGCTGAGGCAGGGGGATCACAAGTTGAATGCCAGCCTGGGCATCTTAGTAAGACCCCTGTCTCAAGATGAAATTTTAAAAGCACTGAGGAGGAAGCTCAGGGGTAGAGCACCTGCCTGGAATGCTTGAGGCCTCAAGTACAATCCCCAGTATGGGGGGGGGCCTAGAGAGGGGGTTAATTTAAGTCATTCAACTGGTAAGCAATCTAAAACACTAACTGTCCCACTAAGGTGTGTAAAACTGTATTTGGGGCAGATGCAAGTCTCCTGAGTTTTTCAGACAAACCTCCAGCAGTCCACAAGTTCCAGTTGGCTTCTGTCTGCAACGCCAGACCCCAGGGCCTGCTTTGCTCTCTGCTGCTTCTAAGTCACCCGGTTGCAACGTGAAGGAAGCTCTCCTGGGCCTCGCTCCAGACCCCAGGCTCCCCAACGAAAAGCCTCCTAAAAGCCAGAGACAAAACAGCACAGGGTTTCCTGGGAGGGAGCCAAGGGCTCTCCCCATAGCAGCCGCGTGGGAAGGTCGTTAATCATTCTTCTCCCCCAACCCGTCAAGCCAGGCAACCTCCTGCAGGTGCTGCATAAATACGATTAACCTTTAGGAAGTCTGGGTGCCACCCTCAGTGGGAGAGCTCTCCCCAAGAGGCCCCACCTTACATTCCTCTCAGCCCCTGGCAAGGAGGGGAAGACGTTTAAAGCAAGCAGGATTCACCCAGAGTAGACCCGCTCTACCCGTCAAATTGACAGAGCTCTGGCCACCAAAGGTTAGGAGATTCCAAGGAGGACAAAGGCCCACCAAGATGTCAGCACGAGCCACCGAGCCTAGCCATGGTGACTTCCACAGGGGACTTATGTTGCCGTGTCCCCTGCTGACAGGGACTTTCCTGGCCCAAGGAGCAAGCAGAAAGAGAGCCCCTCCAGCCCTTCCTCTTTCCCTGTCTCCTACATCCA
>PVJX010022616.1:11499-30496 GCA_004027295.1 Dolichotis patagonum
GTAGGAGTTCTCTCAACAGACAAGGAAACCTGAATAGCTTGGCTAGGACATGGTGGCTAAGGCTGGGGTCCTGGTCACCCTGGAGAGCCAGTGGGATACTGTATGTGTTGCATTCTGGGCTCGGATGTTGGACACACTGCCTTCAGCAGGTACAGCTGAGCAGAGCCAGGCTCAGGACCAAGTCCGGCCCAGGTCCTGTGTGTGAAGGTCGTCAGGCTGATCATCCGGGCCACCCAGGCAAGAGCTCCGCCCCCACACGCATGCTCCTCTGGCTTCCTGCCTTCCCTTTGTTCTCCGCTAGCCACTCTGCCGCTCTGTCTCCCGAGAAACCAAGCCTACAACACAACAGCGGGGAGAGTAGGGCTGTAACTTAGTCATAAACGATCGACACAGAAGTAAAGCGCTCCCACCAACGGGAAGCATGAGCCAGGCCCAGATCCACGATAAAGACTCCATCTGCTTCCAGCGGCCACTCCCTGGAGAAGGGCTGGGAGCCGCTCCCCACTGAGTCCTCTCCATCCCCAACACCGCACCCACAGGACCGGCTGCAGGGTGGGGAGGGCATATCCTAGAGAGCCCCGTCAGGTCAAGTCAGGGTCACAGGGGTGGAATCGGGTGCAAAGCTACAGGACTGCTGAACTGACACATACAGATGCTTCCCCGGTCGCTGGGTGAGTACACCAACAGAGGGGTGCTCAGGATATCTCAAAGCCACGCCCGAAGCAGGGCACAGTGATGCAGGACTGTAATCCCAGTACTACAGGAAGGCCGAGGCAGGAAGATCACAAGGTCGAACCCAGACCGGGCAACTTAGCTACTTAATAAACCCCTTTTTATATTAAAAGAAAAAACAGTTCTGAAGTTATAGCTCCATGTGAAGGACCTGGGTTCAGTTCCCCAGAACCAGGGAGCAAGCAGATGTGATTCCTCTACAGTCTGCTTGTCCCCCTCGAACCCCTTCCCTCGCCCCAGTCCAAGGGGCCAACTGAGTCATCAGAGGGCTCAAGGCCAGGAAATTGAGGTAACAGCAAAACTCCAATCCTCCACTCCAGATCCCTGGCTGAGAAGCTCCATGTTGGAGACAAATTAATTTGCCCTCAGGTACCTGACCTTGTCCGTTCACTGCGGTCACCCTGGTCACCCTGCGCAGCCAATCTGGACCTGCTCTCTGTGAACTTTGCGTCTCTGCTCAAGGGCTAACCCAGATCGGCCTGGAGTAGCTGGTGAATCACACTGCTCATCCATTCCTGTGCTCCAGGGAAGCTTCATTGCCGGTGATTTGTTAGGTAAAACACCACGGTGTTTCCTTCACTTGTTTTGACCTGCCTGGCTGTCTTTGTTTACAGATTACAGACAGAACCATTCTGTCCTCTTGTTTTCTAATACGCCAAGGGCATGTGACAGTGGCTTGCCAATTTCAGTCCCCGTAGAGAGGGCTTGTTCCCATGACAATGCGCAGGTGAGCAGGATTTTCCCCTCTCTCCCTCCTCCAAACAGGCTCAGGGGACTGAAGGCTGGAGGCCAGAGGTGGCTCCGGTGGAGCCCGCCCTCCTGGTGAGTAGTTGTGGGGGCAGGGGGACCCCTCCCGGTGGCCCTGAGTCAGGGGTTCCACAGGAGCTGCGCAGGATCTGAAGTGGTCTCACCTTAGGCAGTTTGAAGTAGCAAACTGGTCACCTTGACACCTGCAAGCAACCCAAGAGGAAATCTGGAAATACCTAGGGATGGATAGGAGGGACAAGGGGACAGGGTACAAAGGGGACCACACAGTGGCACAGGACGAGGAAAGTCCTTTGTGTGACTAGTACAGATGTGGCATCCATGAGGCCGTCATAGGAAGAAGCCCCATAGGACTGGGCATATTGGGTACCCTGAGGGCAATCCGGGCAGCAGTCACCCAGAGGGCCTGCAGCCAGGGCCAGAGGGTGCTGAGTGGGGTAGGGTGCCCACAAGTCCTGGGGAGCCACCCCTAAGCTCCGCTGTCTGCTCCCACCTTGGGTTATAAGGGTTCCCTCTCACCAACGCTGGCCACAGCCCTCCTTGCCTGGCCCAGGCCCACCCTGATCAGTGAGAACCAGAGGGGACCAGCGTGAGCCTCGGGGTCCCTTGAGGTCAGTTCTCCATCAGGCCCTGGGTACGGGTCTGGCTCACAGGCTGGCCTGACCTCAGTTTCTTTGTATGTCAATGTGGCGTAGCAAGAATTAATGGCCATCTCGTGACAATTTTTAAAGGGTGTATTTATAAAGTGCCCAGCACAAGCAAGAAGTGAAGGCTCGGAACAGATCCTGTTTTCTCCTTATTTTTATCGCTGGCAAAGCCCACCCTCCGGGCACAGGTCCATGCTGTCCACACGGGCAGAGCAACAGTCAGAGGTCCCTGGCAGCGGCTGACTCACTCCAGGGGGCCTGCGGAGGGAGGTGAAGACTGTTCCACCAAGGCTGGAAACTCCCAGCTGCTCGGCCTTCCCCGGGCCCGGCTTTGTGTCTGCCCCTCCAGCCAGGGCACGTGGGGCCGGACTCAAGTGTCCCGAGAGTGGGGGCAGCAGCCCTGGATTTCGGGGGAGACTCCCCCTTCTCCTTGGAGAAATGAAAGCTCAGGGCCACCTGGGTGTCCCTGCAGCCCCTCCCCACACCTTAGCTTTGCGAGCTGAAGAGCTAAGTCCTCCCTCTTAGCTCCCTGCCTCTGAGGCCGGCCAGGTAGGGCCTTCCAGGTCCTTCGGGATGTTCCCTAGGGCTGCACACAGCCAGCAGGACGATCTGCTGCCCCACCTCTGCCCGCCCCACTGCATTTCTCCTTCCACTTGCAGTTCCCCAGACCCCCCGGGGTGATTAGCCAGTGGGGTGGCATTCCGATTGACACCTTGGCCCCATCCCCACCCCCAGCCTGTTTGGGGTACAGGGCAGACTTGGTGGCCTTCATTATAGACTATAACACAAAAACACAATAAAATAAAATGAATGTTTTCTATGTGAAAATCCCTTAGACAAGTTACTGTCATAATTTAATAATGGGATGGGGAACTCCAGCAAATTACCGAAGTATATAATTAAAGTAAATCTATTTTAAAGTCCTTTATTGCTTAGTATTCCTCAGCTCTCTCCCGTTCATCTCTGCTCCCCGCTGCACCCCCTTCCCTCTTCGGAGCACGAGGCAGGGAAGGGAGAGGAGGATTCCGGAGGAGCCAGGGTGCCTCGGCAGCAAACACTGAGCCAGGTACCCCCCCCCCACCGCGCCCCGTCCAGAAGCAAGGGAAGAAGCTGCTGCACGGAGCCCAGCCCCCCTCTGCCAGGTCCCTGGGGCTGAGCCAACCAAAGCCAGAAGTGGCTGATTGGGGCGGGGGGGGGGGGGTCTCTGCCTTGGGAACACCCTTTGCAAGGGACAGAGGCCACTGACCCCTAGACTTCAGAAAAGTCCCCATTCCAAAATGGTGTTGAGATGAAGGTGCAGCAGGAAGCTTGGGTTCAGGGAGGTTCCAAATGCGCCCCGGGTTCACACAGCAGAAAGTGGCAGAGCAGAGGTTTGATCCCAAGCGCGAGTCACAGTACCAGCTACCTCTACCGATGGCCTGAGTCTGGGGTTCCTCCTTGCCGGATGTCAAAGCCCCGGTTGTAATGAGCAGCTGGGTTCTAAGAGAAAGGAAAAGGGGTGAGCAGGGAGGGGCCAGCTGAGTGATCGCAATGAAAGAACACTTCTGCAGCTCACTCATGTTGCGGCCGTGTGTTCGCCCTTTCCAGCCTACACGCAGGGACTGGCAGCAAAGGCCGCAAATAGAGACAAAGCCACATGCCGCTCTGTTAGTGCCATGCTGTTGGCTTTAGGGGAAAAAAGTGACCCAAAAGAAAAGCAGAGAACTGCCTCCACCCCCCACTGCAGGTTTTCCAGGGAGAAGTCAACCACAAGAGATCCAGTGCCACCCAGGTGCCATCGCCCTGCCCCAGCCAGGCGGAGGTCTGTCCTCCTGTGTGGCGCAAGGCTGGCCCCGTTCTGGGGGGCGGGGCATGAGAAGCCCCCACCTGCTGGAGGGGGAGGGAGAGGCCAGATGTTACAGGCTGAGGTGATATGCAAATGAGGTGCAAAGTGCTATGTAAATCTGAGCTTCTGTTTCTGCATCTCCAGTTGTCATGCAGGGCCTGAGCTCCTCAGCCCTCCAGCTTTCTGAAGCCCCCCCCCTCCAGCCCCATGTACATCAAGGACTCGCTCAAGGCAGGAGGACAGGCGAGCAGGGCTTGGAGGAGGGCAAGGGCAGGCTGGCTTCCAACCTTCTGCAGGCCTGGTGACCCCACAGGAGGGACATCAGAGCCTGCTGACACATATCCTTGGGTCCACCACCCCTTTCAACGCACCCCTACTTTCCAGCTCCAGGGTGATGCCCAAAGTCGAGGACTCCAATGCCCCAGATAAGCAGCCCAATACCCCAGGCTACGAGGACAAGGAGGCACATGCCCCAGGCCTCTCTTCGTGGTGTGGTTGGTGAGCCTGGGAGCTCCACTGCAGGTGGAATTCTCCAGCAGGACCCCATCTAGAGCTGTGTTGGGCTGTTTCCTGCATGAGGAAAGAGCCACATGAGAAGCACACCCTGCCTTGCCTGCCTGTCCTCCGAAACCAAGGTGCAGAGCAGCTCAGGTGAGCCGAACCCCTTGGACCCCGTGAGGTCCATTCCTAACCTGCCCAAAAAGCACTTCCTATGGCATCCAAGGGGGTCACAGGGCTCTGTTCAGGAGACAGCCAAGCCCCAAGCTCATGGCCGTGTTCACAGGGCAGGTGGGGAGAGGGCATGAGACAGAGAGACCCCAAGAAGGGAGACAGACCACAGAGCTCGGTAGGTACCAAAAGGAGACTCACACATCCCAACTGCGAGCATGCTCCTTCCACACGCAGGCCCAGCTCCAGGGCCAGGGAGAGCCAGCAGTGAAGGTTCTCTGTGACTCACCCCTCTTCCCTTCCAGAGCCCACACTGGATCCATGCTGGCTGCCGTTCATTTGCAAAGCAGGGGAGTCAGGCAGGGTGGTGCACTCCTATAATTCCAGCCCTTTGAGAGGCTGAGGCGGGAGGATCAAAAATTCAAACCCAGACTGGGCATCTTAGTGACTTAGTAAGACCTAGGTTCAAAATAAAAATCAAAACAATATTTTTAATTCAAAATAAAATTTTAAAAGGGCTGGGGACTAGGTTGTGAGTTCAATCCCTGTTACAAAAAATAAAAAAGGGCTGGGGACATACCTCAAAACAAAGACCTTGGGTTTAATCCTCAATACCACAAAATTTTTAAAATGTGGAGTTCCCCCATCATTCATAATGGGATTGTTCTCTGGGGAGAACATGACCCAGAACATAAGAAAAGTCCTGAGCAAAGATAGGAAGAGGTATCACACTAAAAGGGAAGCCCAAATCCCACCCACTGAGGGTGTCCTGCTGGAGAGGGCCTTGGTGCCCACACTGACCAATACCAGCCCTTCTGCATAATGATGACCACAGCAGAAAGCTACAAACTGAATTAGTCCCCACCCCTAAATTCATATGGGGAAGCCCAACCCTACAGCACACCTGTGTATAGTACTATGGTCTTTCAGAAGTAATTAAAACTGAATTAGCTAGGAGTGGTAACACACACCTGTAATCCCAGCATTTAGGAGACTGAGGCAGGAGGATCCCCATGAGTTTGAGGCCAACCTGATCTAGTGAGTTCAAGGCCAGCCTGAACTACAGAGTGAGACCCTGGCTCCAAAAAAAAGAACAACAACAACAAAAAAAAAACCATAAATGATGCCAGGCAGGGTGGCACACACTTGCAATCCCAGCACTCAGGAGGTTGAGGCTGGAGAATTGTGATTTTTGAGGTTGCCTTGGGCTACATAGTGAGACTCTGTCTCTCAAAAAAATAAAAGGAGGGCTGGGGATTTAGCTCAGCGGCATAAGCGCCTGCCTTGCAAGCACGCAGTCGTGAGTTCGATCCCCAGTACCAAAAAAAAATTAAAAAAAAAAAATAAAAAAAAATAAAAGGAACAAACAAATTATGTGAGGCTTTGAGGGTGGCGCCTCATAATGGAGGGGTGTCCTCCCAAGAAGAGATAGCAGTGGGCTCCTTCCTTCACTCTCTGCCATGAGAGCACAGACTGAGGGGGCAACCATCTGCAAGCCAGGAAGAGTCCTCGTGGGAATGACCACACTGCCACCCCAAGCTCAGACTTCTGCCTCCAGCACTGTGGGAAAATACATGCTTTATGGTACTTTGTTATGGCAGCTGAGGAGACTGAGACACACACCTAAGTGTGCTTTTTAGAGCTAAATAACACACACTTTGAAATGAGAGTTGATCCTTTCACATGGCAGGGACCACGAACAAGTCTCCGGAAGCAGAACCTAGTGACAATGGTCTGGTTTCCTCAGACCACTGGCAGAAGATGCCCGGATGCTGCACCAGGCATGCGCACTGCCTGCCGCCCACAGCGTGGGTCTGGCCTCACTGTGTTTGCCCTGGTCAGCAGCTGCCAACCAGGCCGATGTGTGCACTGCCCAGGACGCATGTCCCTGGCCGATGCGTGGGGCTTTCAGCCCCAGCCAGCTCTGAGCTGTATGAGTCATAAGCAGAACCAACAAAGCAATCTGAGCCGCACTCTCCCGGCTCCAAGTGCACGCCCCCCAGAGCAACTTCTGGAAATCCTGCCAACCTGACACACTGGCTCAGGAAACACCTCCAAGGCCGCCATTGTAAACAGGCATGGAGCAGGCATCTGCTCAGGGAAACGTATCCCGATTTAAGGCAGAGATGTGGAATTTCAGTCCAGCTGGTCCTCTGCTCAGCTAGGTGACTTTGGAGTTCCTCCTTAGTTAACCTCTCCAGACTCTCGTCTCCACATCCGTAACACAGAGAAGGTCACACATACAGCCTCAGCGTGGGGTTAAATTATTAATTGTGCGCTTGCTGAGAACTACAAGCCAAGCACTCACATGCACTAATTCACTTATTCATTCCATGAGGACAGGGAGGTCCCACTGCCACTTGGAAAGGTTGTAAGTGAGGACCTTCAGGTGCAGGCAGGGACTTTGCTCCTCAGTCAGCACCAGGCTCAAGCAAGGCAAAGCTGCAGTCACAACCAGGCGTCCTGGCTCCAGACCTCACACCTCAATCACTGTCCCCTGCTAACAGCCTTGCTGTTAAAATACCTGGGACAGCATCAGGCACAGAGAAGGTGGCAACAGAGGGTGACCACAGGCTCACCAGGCACCTAGTAAGGCAGAAGCTTCTCATCGCTGAAAAGCAGCCAAGCTGCCCTCCCAGTGTCTCTATGCAAGTATTGTCTGCTGCTGCATAACTAATTACCCAAAAACAATGGGTTTCAAGCAACGCACATTTAGGACATTTAGGAGTTCGCCGTCTATGGTGCAGGAGTCTGAGTACAACTCTGGCCAGGTCTGGGGTTTAGGGCCTCACAAAGCTGCCTTCAGGATTCACCTTTTCCTGCTTGTTTTTTGTTTTGTTTTGTTTTTCCAGTAATGGGGATTAAACCAAGGGCTTCTTTTTGTTCTTTACCCTATGTCACTAAATTGCCCAGACTAAACCGAATCTTGCATGCCTCTCAGGCATGAGCATCACACCCACCTAGAATTCAATCTTTTGTGAGTTGTTGGACTGAAGAGCTGGGTTCCTTGCTGACTGTCAGCTACAGCCCCCCGCCCCCGCCCAGCCTTCGGCCACACGGCCCTCTCTGGAAGGCGATCTGCAGCATGACCACTTGCTCACCTTGCTGTCTTACAATTTTGAGTTAACCGAGCACTTCAGATCAGGCATGGTCCCACATCAGCAGAGGTGGGAAGAGAGGCACACGAAGGACCCCTCCGGGTTCAGCTCAGCATCAAGGCACACGATGCCAGAGTCCCGGCCAACGCCAGTGATGTCACTCAGCTGTACAGAGGTGGCACTGCTGTGGAGTGCCAGTGTAGACAGAGCAGGACCAGAAACAACTGAAGTCAGCCTGGTGTGGTGCCACACATTTGAGTCCTGTCATCTCAGCACTCCAGGAGGCCGAGGCTGGAGCATCACCTGTTCAAGTCCAGCCCAAGCAATCTAGTGACTTAGTGAGATCCTGACTCAAAAAAATAAAAAGGGCTGGGCCAGGGATTTAGCTTAGTGGCTTAAGCGCCTGCCTGGCAAGTGTGAGGTTGTGAGTTCAATCCCCAGTACCAATAAATAAATAAATAAATAAAATAAAATAAAATAAAATAAAATAAAATAAAATAAAAAGGGCTAGGGATGTAGCTTAGTCCAAAGGCCCTGGATTCAATACCCAGAGCCGCACAAAAAAAAAACAAACAAACAACAGAACCCGTAAGTAGGGCAATTGGCCCCAGATGGTGAGCGCCTTTAGCCGGAAGAGTAAAAGCTCCACTCCTTGCAGTACCTCAGCACCGATCAGTCAGCAAGAGGCCTGGGTGTCCTTCAGCACGTGCCAGATGAAACCAGTAGACCAGGTGATGGTAGCAGGGTGGCTGTTAGAACTGGCCTCCACCCAAATGGTTGTTTGTGGGGAGGAGGAAAGAGAGGGAGCGGCCATGTGGGCCCCTAACAGATGGGCAAGTTCACCTCTCCCCCCAGCCTGGCTTCTCCTGCGCCTCAAACCTCACTGGGAAACAGGCTGGAGAAAAAGCTGTGGACTCCTCAGGTTATGGGGGAAGGCAGGGAGTTGAGCCGGCCCCTGGAGCCCAGAGGAGCTTCCAAACCACAGCCCTGGGTGGCTGGGAAGAAAGAAAAGGCTTTTGTTTGGAGAGGCTCCTCTGGGGGCAGGGGTACAGTCTGTCAAGAGCCCGGGGCGCTAATGCTTCCCTGAGACAAAGGGGCCTGTGGCAGTGTCTAATGAAGACTTTTATGATAGGAATGTAATTGTAAAAAAAAAAAAAGATTAAAAAATTGGTTTCAATGCTTTGCAATCCAAGAGTTCATTTGTTTCCTCATTCATGCACTAAATAAGCCCCTAATTAATCTTGAACCTTGGAGAAAGGAGACTAGATTGCCATTTTCTCCATAAGGATGCACTTCACATTTTGGGAAGTTTGAAGAGGCACTTGAGTTTTTTCCTTCGGGGTATTTTATCAGCATTTTAGAGAGGCTTCATCAGGCTGTCGAGGCTGCTAATTGCATTACCATATTTTTAAGTCTCCTAGGTGCAGGTCAAGTTCATCCTTCTCCAAACCCTCCCATCAATCCGCCAGCCTGGCATGTCAAGATGCGATATTCGGTCTGTAGCCAGGAGGAAGGAGAGCATGACAGCACTGGACATGTGTCTTCCCAGCTGCCTGCTCCAGGCCAGCAGAGAACACAGTGGGACCAGAGTGCTTTGTCTTCTCAAAGGAAATGTAGCTTCCAAAGTCATTACCAGCCAAGCGCGGTGGTGCGTGCTGAGGAGCCATTGTGAGGGCTGGGTCTAGCTCAGCAGTGGAGCCCCTGCCTGGCATGGATGAAGCCTGGGGTTCCATCTGCAGGACTAAAATAAACAAAAACAAAAAACAAAAAAAGTCACTATGATGTCATCCTTCCTAAAGAGAAAAACTCTCCAACAATCCAGCCAAGAAAGGAAAATCAAATTCAGCTTGTGTGTGTGTGCATGTGCTTCTATGTATATTCAGACATGATTACATGTGCACATATGTGTTATGACAGACATAAATATGCACACGTGTATATGTGTTTTAATATATAAAATCCATGCATATGCGTGTATCTATATATGTGTGCTTGGATATAAACATATACACATATGTATGAATATCTACATATAGTATATGTGTTTTTAAAAATATACACAGTGTACCTCAGTTTACAAACTTAACTTGTCTTGGAATTTGGAAGATGGTTGCATTTGTGTTTGTGTGGGTAAGATGGCCATGGTAGTGTTTGTCACCTGAGCAGAGTTTGCTAATGGAAGTAAAGTGTTGCCATACGCTTTTGTTTGTGAACCAAATTGTTTACAAAGAGAAGTGTGGGGCCGGGGATTTAGCTCAGTGGCTTAAGTGCCTGCCTTGCAAGCCTGAGATCATGAGTTCGATCCCCGGTACCAAAAAAAAAAAAAAAAAAAAAGAGAAGTGTTTGTGAACCGTGGTATTGCTGTACAAATATCTGCAACTGTGTGTGTTTGGACAGATACAAACATGAGTACAGATGTGAATAGACAGAAATGCAATCACCCCTTTGTATCCCTGGGGAAGTGGTTCTAGGACTCCCTACTGATACCCAAATCTGTAGATCCCTGTGTCCTTGTGTCAGAAGGAGTATTTGTGTAGACAAACACGCCTTCCTGTGTATGTGACATGCCTAACACAATTAGCAATGACTTATACTATCTAATACAATGTAAGTCCTAGTTGTTATAAAGTATAACAAAAAGTATAACAGTTGTTATACTTTGTTGTTTTATGAAATAATGAAGAGAAAAGAATATGAGCGTATGTTCAGTATAGACACGGTATTTTTTCTGAATAATTCTGACCAGGGGTTGGTTGAATCTGTAGATACAGAACCAGAGGCAGTAGAAGGCTGGCTACGTGTATGAGTGCATCCACACATAGACACGTAGGTGGACATGTGTGTACATGAACATACATATGTACATGGCTACACGTGACTATATATGTGTGTGTGCGCACAAGAATAGGGAATGATGTCGCTTATGTGTCATCTTTATTTTTCCCCTTTAAAAACCATTTTGATGGTAAACTCATCCCAGGCCCACCAGTGGGAGGGTAGAAGTGAGTTCTCCACCAAGGGCTGGTGACCTGAGTGCTTTTCCTCCTCCCTGACCTCTCCAGTTGACCAGCACATCCCTGGCTGTGCAGGGAGGGGAGCGCAGCCTGCGAGGCCCTAAGTCACAGAGTCCCCGGTGGAGGAGTCCACAGCCAAGTGAGGCCACAGCTGGCACAACCTCTGCACTTGGTTGCTTAGAGCTCTGCCCAGGAGCCAGGAGCCCAGACCGGCTCGTGCTCCCAAGCAAGTCTCCTTGCCCTCTGAGCATTCATTCCCATCCATGGAATGGAGTAATGATGTCCACCCTGAAAAAAAACGAGAAGATGAATGCGATTTTGCAAAGCAATATACACTGACCTGGCCACTAGCTGCTCAGAGGGCCACAGCCTTGCCTGTAGGCATCTCAAGGCAGCTGAATCTCTAACCCCAAAACAGGAACCCACACCCCAACAGGCCCCAGCCAGCACACAAACCCAAGTGCCACTTGGCCCTAGCTCCCAAGGGAGACAGGATAGAAACTGGTCTGTCTTTAGGCTTGAAAGACTCACTTGGTTTCTGCTTCCCAAACCTCACCCCCGAGTCTGAACAGACACCGGACGAGGTCAGTCCCCAGAGGGGACACCGGACGAGGTCAGTCCCTTCCTGTCCCCTCCTTGTTCACCATGGTGCTTATCCTTTAAGAGGAGAGCCTGGCCCCAGCACCCCCTTCTCATCTAGAGCCCCCTCACTCGCCTCACCCGGTCCCTCTATCCTGCACCACTCCAATCCTGGGTCTCCGTGAGAACAAGGGAGCTGGCCGTGGGAGCAGAGGAAAAGATGACAGGCCGGCTTCCTGCAGGCTGAAGTCACCTGTTCCTAGGGTTCTGTTTGTTCTGCAGCAGTGAGGGCTGAATTTGGGCCTTTGTTTGCACTGAACTACAGCCCCAACCCATTTTAAAGTTTTTTTATTCTGAGCCAGGATCTTGCTAAGTTGTCCAATGTGTACTTAAAGTTGTGATCCTCCGGCCTCAGCCTCCCAATTTACTGGGATTTCAGGCCTGTGACATTGTCTCCAGCTCCAGAGGGGGTTTTGATCCCCCAGACAGGGCTCAGGGAGGAGGCTACCCACCTCCTGATGGGGACTGTCTGTTAAGCACACAGGCCTCCAGGCTGACATGGCTAAGGGCCAGCTGAGTTAACTGAGCCTCCTAAATGCCCAGCTATTAGCCAAGGTCCACCTGCTCTGCCAAAGGAGGAAGGAGACAGTGGGCAGCCAGGGAGTCTCTAGGGCAAGAGCCAGCAGGTTCCTTCTTGCCTGAGGTCCCCAGGAAACCCAATGCAAGCCATGTCCCCAGCGAGCTGGTCACTGCTCCTCTGCCCGCTGGGTGGTCTGGCTGAGGGATGCTGGCTGCAGGGCATCTGACGCTCTGGGAATCTGGAAATCTGACCATGCTTCTTGGCTTCCCTGGCAGTGTTTGAGATCAATTAGAGGATCCTTCAGTTTGATTGGTAGGATGTTCCTGTGTCTCATGTCCCACAGAGGGAAGTGACAGGCACCAGGGGTTGAGAAATTATCGAATAGGTCCCTGGAGACAGAGTGGGATGTGGCTTCAAGCTCAGTTTTGGAGTTGGAAAGACGCAACCCCCGCGTTGGCTGGACCACATCCTGCCTGGGTGGCCTTGGACAACAGAGTTGGTCTCCAGAGACCTGTCCCCTCACTTTCAGAATGCAGCTGGAGTAATCGTGCCCACGGAGATGGCTAGAGGTCTTGATAGGCTCAGATAGAAAGCAATAAGACAAGGGCTGGGGATTTAGCTTAGTGGCTTAAGCGCCTGCCTGGCAAACTCGAGGTCATGAGTTTGATCCCCAGTACCAAAAAAAAAAAAAAGAAAGCAATAAGACAAGCCACTCAGCAAACGCTGGCGCATACCAGGTCACAGCACACAGTTCCCAGCCCCGCGGGCCCGTCTAGCTGGGAAGAAGGCCTGTACACCAACCACAAGTAGGAAAGAGGAGATGGTACTGCGAAGGAGAGAGATCCGCTGCTACGAGAGCACACACCAGGGATAGGGCAGGGGTCAGGGAGGTCAGCTCAGAGGCCAGTGCAGGTGGGGAAGTACACTGACCTGGGCAGGGAAGAGCTCTGTGCATTGGAAGAACTGAAAGTACTCGGCGGGCTGGGGCGGTGGAGCGGCAGCCACATCAGTGCACTGAGCTTCTGCTGGAGGGCAGGGTCTCCATCACTGTCACACTTAACCCGTGCAGCAAAAATCCCTGGCAGGGCCGAGGCCAGAGTTCAGTGCTTGTCCAGCACGCACGACATCCTGGGCTCTATCTCCCCAACCATCACCCAAAAAAAGCCCCTGGCAACAAATGATCGCCCCTCCCAAGGTCCCCCAGGAGAGCTGGATACCCAGCCAAGGGCTTCCCAGCTGGTAAACACCACACTGCCCACTGGCACAGCCCAAGCACCAAGAAACCTCAAGCTGCTCACATTCCAATCCTCATCCCATCTCAGGACTCTGGCGCCAAATCTTAGACTACACAGCATGGCTCCAAAACTGTTTCTCTTCTACCAGGAAGCCCTCTTTTATTCTGATTTACCTCCTGGCTGATCTCACTAGAAGTCCAGGCCAAGAGAAATGTATCTTATGAGACAGAACCATTTTCTGCTCCAGACAGCAGATCGCCTCGCTCAATCTCCCTCCCTCCCTCTCTCTCTCTGTCCCTCCTCCTCTCGCTCCTCCTCTCTTTCTCCCTTCTCTTCCGTTTGGTTCTCAGACAAAAGCAGGGAAGACAGAAGCCCCCACCCTGGGGGTCCACAGCTGTAGCTGTACAGGCACCTGTGAGAGCCTTTCTTGGTGCCCCAGGCTCACCAGGAGACCCAGGCCTAGCAGACCTGGGGAGGCGCCTGATCACCCACGGTTTTAAAGGATCCCAGGGGCTTCTAGTGCCAGACCAAAGAGGTGTTCATCTCAGGTCACTGCAGTAACAAATCACTCCAAGGCCCCTGGCGAGAATGAAACTTAGGTTTTAAATGGTTTAGAACAGAAAAGGCAGTCCTCGGGGGCAGGTGGCTCGCTGCTTGAAAGGGCACCCCGCACCCCAAGCAAGTGTTACCTACTAGAAGTCTTCCATTCCCCAGGCCTCCCCCTCCCCTTTAGGTTCAAAGCTGTGGGGAGGGCTCAGAGCATGTGACTGGAAGCCCCGTTCTCTAAAGGGCCACCTCAGGGAGCTGCTTACTGAGGACCAGGCGTCTTCCGATGGTATCTCCCCTTGTGCCGGGTACAAGGGTCACTGAGATGTAAAATGCATGAGCTCTGCCTTTCTGTGCACGTGCATGGCACACGCCAAGGAGCACCATTGGGTGCTACTTGCGCTCTCAGTTCCGCCACCCCGTTGGCCTCTTCAGCATGTCTTTCTCTGTTTCCCATGAGTCCCCGGCATGCCACTGCTGTGTCCCAGCACCTAGCCCAGAGCAATGCTGCCCAGAAGTGCTCAGGAAATGTACCAGGAGCAATGAAATAAATACCTGCACACAAGTGTAACACCTGACTGCACCACCATCTGCCGGCCCAGCAGGCGCAGTCCCTCGCTCCCCGGTCCCTTATCATCCCCAGGCTATTCACACACCCTTCTCTGAAGCTTCCCTGGTCCCCACCCCACTCTCCAAAGTGGTCCATCTGACGATGTACATGTGCCCTTACTTACCAGTAACTGTACTTTCCTCAAATGATTGGTTTTTTTTAGAACACAAATTTGAACCCCATGTTCCCCTATTATGTGGTGCTTCTAACCCAACAATCTCCTTCTGGGTTTCTGGGAAGCTAAGAAAGGAGGGGTACAATTTCACACCTGACCAAGGGAGTGCAGTTCATGTGACAATCACTTACCTGGGGGACCTTCCGGCGTACACTTCCATTTCCTTTTCCTCATCTGTAAAATGGGAGAACATCAGTCCTTCCCTTATAAGGCTGTTTATTGTGAGGATTAAAACTTGGAGCACAGCCCGGTTTGCTGTGTTAGTTATTATCTTTATTGGCAGTTCCCTCCCTGGCTTCTGGGAATCGAACCCAGGGCCTTCACACTGAGCTACATCCTCAGCCCTTTTTTTATTTCTTATTTTGAGACAGGGCCTTGCTAAGTCACTAAACCGCCCAGGCTGGGCTTGAATTTGGGATCCACCTGTCTTACTATCCCAGAATGCTGGGATTACAGGCGTATGTGTCGTTACACACAAGAATTGCAGTTCTGCGCTGTAGCCAACTCTAGCTGTAAAGTCACTCCACTGGTCACTTTCCTTCCCTCATAAAAATGTCCCCATGGCTCCTCAGTGCCCTCAGAAAAATGTTCTTCAAAATCTGGTCCCAGATAACCTTGTTTTAAACTATTCATCTCCACCCAGCCAACTCCCCCAAGCAATCTCACTGGAGGGGCACAACTGACCAGCACAGGGTCAGCCCTGAAGACATCACAGCCCTAACCCTGGGGGTGAGTGAGTCTGCCCTGTCTGATCAGTATCTGCCTCAGGTGGTGTCCTCTCCTTTCAAGGTGAAATGCAAATGCAATGAGAAATTCTGAAATTAACTGCAGCCAAGATTACTTATCAGGTTCGGGGAGTGCTTTCTCTGTGGCAACTGTAGCAACCAGCAGTGTCCACCAAGCTTCCTGGCCTGCCATTCCCGTGTTATTGCAGGTGTCTTATCTCATTCAACATTATTATATTTTAGAGGATAAGATAGCAATGTTAGCTCTACTCAGAATTATCAGCCTGCGATTGCAGCTACCTGTACTTGGTATTCACTGCAGAAGCAGAAAAATCTTCTAAGACTAGTGAAAACCAACGTGAATTGGGGGATGGGGTGGATAGAACAGAAGGAAAATCAGCATAACAGCTAAGGAGTAAAATTTTACGGAGCTTAATGGTGGGGGGGGAGTCAATGCACGAAAGTTAAAAATGCATGATTTTTCTTTCTTTTTTTCCTCTTTCTTTTGCAAATTAGGGGGGGTGTTTTTGTTTTTTGCATGTTTCATCATGAGTAATATGCTATATTCTTGGCCTTCAGAGCAAGAAAAGTCGTCGGGGTTTCATTTGTTATGTTTATGCCAATAGAAATAAATCTCAGCATCCAGGAGCGGGCCGCTCCCCCGCCCTCAGCCAGCAGGGGAATCCTGCCAGTCACAGCTCTGGTGGAAGAGCACAGCAGATACAGGGTAAGATACACTCTGGCCTTATTGATCACAAAGCTTCTTCATTACTTTGTGGGGCCTCAGATCAATAAACTCACAGAAACATAATAGATTTTCTTAGAAAATCAATTAAACAGAATATTTTTTACAGAATTGAGCCTGCACAGCCCCTGTCATGGGCGTGTAGCTTAACACAGACTACAAAGCAGCTACCCGCTCTGAGTTGCCTGCCAGTGCAAAGGGAGAGAGGCCTTGCTGAGGCGCTCACCGCTGCCATAGGAACCAATGACCCGGGAGGGAAGAACAGAGATTCTCTGGGAACAGCTGGGAGCTGTCCAGGCCTGGTTGGAAACGTGTAAGGCTGCTGGTCACTTCACACGTTCCCTGCTCACGGTCCTGCGAGAACAATCTATCAGCAGGCCTCGTAGTGGTCTAAAAATATGGAAATGAAACTTCTCAGGAAGCTCAGATTGATGTTTGAATCTCTCCCTTCTGAAAGCAGAAGGAAACTCTGCAGGCACAGAGATGAAATATGGCCCAGCTGTGGCCATCCAGATTTGCCACCAGGCTGCAGGCGTCTCTCCCATCAGCCAACTGGCCACGCACATTTGCAGCTCACAGACACGAAAGCGAATTTCCCTGTGCCAACTGGAGTCTGGACAGAGGGCTGCATGCAGATTCGCCTAGGCTTTCTGAGTCACGGTTGTCACTCGCAGGGCTGACTGCCCATCATTCTCTTCGCCTCATCCTTTTTGGCGCTTTCCTCTTGGTCTGTCCTGATCCTGGATACTATACCTTTAAAAACAAAAAAGAAGAAGGAAAAAAAAAATAATTTCTCCTCCCACTGCTGGCAACTCGCTGATAAGCCACTCACATAGATGTGGTGATGTGGTATGGAGCCTGGCAGGACAGCGACCTGAAAGCCCGCCAGCCCTGCCAAACACAAGGAATCCTGTGTCCCTGCCGGTGTGTAGTAAATAACAAAGCTATAACTCCACAGAGAAGCCTGCGATGACATTTAAGAATCTCCTTCGGCTTTGTTCTCCTGCTGTGTGTCATCAGAACACCAGGACGGAACCTCAGCCCTAATTTATGTCCGTTTTGGGGATGTGTGTTACTTACCAGCACTTCCTTTCACCTGCCTCTTGCTGTCTTGAGTGTGTCCTTAGGTGACAATGACTCAGTGCTCTTCCCTGGCCTCCCTTCCTTCCTGCTCGGCCAGTCTGGAGACAGAGGAGGTAGCACACTCTTACAGCCTCCATGACTACGCCCCCCTAATGGGCAGAGATAGGGCTTCGAGCTGCTGATGTCATGTCTCTCTGCCCTTCTCCCCATCTCGTTTTTTTGTTTTGTTCTCTCTGAGCTAGAAAGATTCCGAGTTGAAACATAAAAGCAGGGATGGAATAGGAAGCCCTATCGCTCTCTGCAGAGCTAAAATAGTCAGAAGGAACTCCAAATAAACACATCTCAGGCACTGGCTGAACTGCCCGGACCCAAGGTCTGTTGCAAATGAACCAGTCATTCTGGTTAAAGGGGAGTAAGGCTCCTCGTTGCCCTCCTTCTCTGCCTTCTTACTGAAGGGGATGCTGGGAAGAATCCCAGGGTACTGGGCTGCATGTCTTGTTTAGGGAAAAGGGAACATTTATAAAGAAATCCAAATGGAGGGCCTTCAGAGCCAAGGATTCTAGGAAAATTGCTTCTTCTAAGATCGTGTTTTCAGTCCTGCTAGGTTTCATGCTACCTAATCTGTATCTCAGCAAAACAAAGAAGGAGCCACCCAAGGATTAACTTTAAATCTTCCATGTTTAATCATTTAGAAATTCAATGTAGACACTAGATTCCTAGACTTTGGAGTAACTCTAAAGGGAAAAGCAATAGCATTGCCTCCCTCTCTCTCTCTCTCTCTCTCTCTCTCTCCCTCCCTCTCTCTCTCTCTTTCTCTCTCTCTCTCTCTCTCTCTCACACACACACACACACACACAGACTACATGAAACTGTTTTAAAAAAAATCTCTCTATGTGACACTTTTTCCCTTAGAGGACTCTAAATTCTTACCTGTGAGGGAAAGACCCAAAAAGACGGTAACTTAATCAATAAATACAGTATTTACTGGGTCTTTCCAGAGAAGTAGATCCTATGTCACCAGAGCAAGTGCTTGCCTTCCAGGGGCAGCACTCTGCTGTCCAGTGAGCCTGGCATGGTAGCACACACCTGTAATCCTAGTACTTAAAAAGCCAAGGCAAGATCAGCATGAGTTTGAGGTTTACCTGGGCTACATAGTGAGTTCAGGACCAGCCTGAACTACACAGTAGGATCCTGTTTCAAAAGATAGAGACAGACAGACAGACTGACAGACAGATGAGGTGTGAAATGGGCAGGATTTTTGTCTACATGATCTTTGCAAATCACCCTGGCTAGAAGAATGCCCTGAACATAGTGGACTTGTGTGTTAAGTCTACTTTCTGTTACTATGACAAAGTACCTAAGGCAGGTACATATAAAGAAAAAAGGTTTCTTTCACTTACAGTTTGGAGAGTGAAAGTTCAAATAGCATAAGATCAGCTCTGGCAAGAGTCCTCATAACTGTATCCCTCGGGGTGGAGGGCATCACAATGGGGACACATGCCCGTGGGAGAAGGGAAAGATTCTTCATCCAGTCAGGAAGCCACAGAGTGGGAGGGACAGGAACAACCTCCCACCACCTCTTAACAGCCCTCGGAGACCAACAACCCAAAAATGATGGACGGTAAAATGATGAACCACTCAGAGATGCATTGTGCAATGAAGACTTTTCATAAGGACAATCCTAAAGGTCCTACAGGAGCTGAGCTTAACTACCCTAGACCAAAGGAGGGCCATTTAGTGGCCTGCAAGTAGCCCCACTCACCTTTGCATGCTACACAATTAAGCCATAGACAAGACACACATAGACCTGACCCACGTCTTCTGCAACAGCGGCTGTTCACACACATCTTCACCCACCCCAGGCTCATTTCACACCTGGCAGGGCTAGTTTTAACCTCCTCCCCATACAAGAAACTGATTGATAGGCTGAATAATGGATGCCAAAGAAATTCAGCGCTGGGCCCTTGAC
>PVJX010022617.1:0-30322 GCA_004027295.1 Dolichotis patagonum
ACATAGCATGTTTAGAAATAGATGGGAAGAATCCAAGATCAATGGAGAAGGAGAAGGTGGAAGATATAGAGGAGAAAAGTAAAGCTGAGTGGAACAAGGTCCCAGAGGAAATTTTTAAAATACAAGATGGAGAACAGGTAACGAATCATGAGCTAGAGGAGTAGGATGGGCACAGAACACTGGAATAAGAACAAAGCAAGTGAATGGAAGGAAGATTGATATTAGAGCAGGAAGTCATGGCCTCCTTGACTTTTTTTGGTGAGGAGTTCAAAAGACAATAGGTATCATGCCCCTTCTTGAGATAGAGAAGGAACAGCCACATAAATTGTACTGATGTTTCAGTGTGTTAGAAAAATGAGCTCTACTCAAAGAACATGTTCTTTAATATGTGCATCCACCCTGGCTTCAACACAATTATTAGGTAAAGGGCTCTTGTTTTATTCTCTACTCATAACTTTTAATCAGTGAAATAATAATGGTCTTGTATCTTTAAGGTAAATATCATCTCATAACGAGGCCTACTTTTTGGATTCATATTTATTTATAGATATTAGCAGTGTATTTTTAAGAAAGCAGTTGAAAAAGAAACTATTCTTAGCATTGTTAGAAGTTTTCAAAAGCTGTCTGCATCAATACTACAAGGATACATCAGGAACAGACACAGATGGGGAATATTTTAGTCTTGTACAGGGCTAGATCTAGTATGTGAGTAGTAGCTAATTGCCTTCATGCTCCTTTGTGGGGAAGCACTGTGTTGGCTACTCTTCTCTCACTGCTGAGACAAAATACCCAATGCCCAATTTTAAGGAATGAAAGATTTATTTAGCTCACAGTTTGTGGAGGTTTCAGTTCATAATCAGCTGGCTCCAAGGCAAGGTGGCACATGGCAGAGGAGCAACAATTCATGGCAGCAGAAGACAGCAAAAGCAACAAGAGCAAAAAGGGGAGGAGCAAGTGAGAAGACTTCCTGTCCCTTTTATTGTATGTAGGCTACCTACCCTGGGGCGAGTGTAGCACTCAAACCCATAATCTCAGCATTGGACCGTGAATCAGTCACAAACTCTAGAAGCCTGCTCCCATAACTGCATGAAGCTTTGGGGGAACATCTAGACATAAGCCATAACAGTGGTGTTCTAGAATCAGAACTATGAAGGAAAGGAATCATGCTAACAGTTGGTAAACATGTAACTCTTTTTCTTTCATCTTTGCTTTGATGATTGGTTGGCATCTTGTGTTGCGTCTGTGTTCAAGTTTCCCTGGAAGATTTCTGAGTAATACTCTTATTTCATCCATAATTTTGTCATTTTATGACTCTAGAATTGATGTGGGCCTCCAAAGTCTCTGCAAACTAAGACTTAGGTGGACAATCTTATGTTGCGTGGCTTTCAGTAGCAGTGGGAGTTCTAGGATTGGCTCACAACCATGACATGAAGCTATAACACAACTATTCAATAGGATTATAGTGGAAATTCTTATAAACCCGAAGCTCAAACTTCTTGGTGGTAGACCAGGACTTTCAGGAAATTTCGTGCAAACCTAGAGCCTAAAACATTGTCTGATCACTTAACTGTTAGCACCAGTGCTTCCTAACCAGCTGATTTGAACTCCAGAACCTATGACTGCTCTTCTCCAGCTGAAAGAAATGATGATCTCTAATTTTCCTCCCTGTTTTCTTCCTTTCCTCTGCTTTACCTTTACTGTACTCGGAATGAAAATAATGTTGACTTCTACCAGATTTAGTTGTTGGTAGGCAACTTCTCTCTGGGGCTGTTTTCCTAGCTTATAATTTTCACACTGGAGTTTGTGCTATGTTGTTGAGAAAGATGTTTTCAAAAGTACCTAAGAAAGATACAGGCATTGGAGCAGTCTAGGTGAGCATGGGAAGACTCATGAGACTCTGGCCTATACACACTGTGTGCAAGGCACTGGGCTAGGGCGTTATGGCTGTGCTTGCTTGCTCCTTGTAACAAGTGAAATACATGTTTTCCTCATGCTTCTCTTGAGAAATTTTAATTCAGAGAACTAAGATGGTGCCTCTGCATCTTTGTATCCTTGTACATTATATATTTAGACTTTGCACCCAGTTCTTTGTGATGCTATATGTATATCAGGAAAATATCTGGCAGGGAGTCAAAAGGCTTGATAAGCTTATCTTCTAGGTGACTGTGGGGAACAAACTTAGTTTCTCTGGCCCATAGCTTCCTCCTTTTGGAGATGAATCATAATAATAGCAATAGTTAACATTTTGCAACTTATCACAGCTCCATGAGAATGAAGAAACTGAGGCGCAGAAAGATGTCAGTGGCTTATCCAGTGTCATTTGTGCTAGGGCAGGTAAAGTCCAGATGGAACCAGAGCTACTCTGTCGACTCACTGGGGTGTTGTAAGAATCAAATAAAACAATCTGCAAAATCTTGCTCTGAACTCTCTAAAGCACTATGCAGAATTTAAGGCATTGTCACTTGTATAGTTAGAATAAAGAAAGACATGACAATGTACAGTTTAGATTATCTGTGAAAATCTTAGGATTAGACTGAAAGAATTGCTCAATCACATACCTTTAACAGCAATAAAAAAGAAAAAATGAACCTTAAACTTCAATTGTTTTGCTTCTTTTATTAAAAATAACTACTACAGTACAATAACCTCCTAGCACATTAGTCTGACAATGAAATTATACTACTTATTTGTAGATAGCATTAGAAGCAAACTAAGTGAAGTTTGCATTTCCTAAAGTAATGAGAGGCAAACTCTTAAATGAAGGAGTGCTGTTAGTCATGAGCCACAAAACAGACATGTAATTTATGCCTGAAAAAAGTTGGAAAATGCATTTCCTTGACGCTGGAGAAATGGTGATTACTTACAAAATAACGGCTTCAGAGGTTACTTTTCAGGAATCAACCAATTATCTAGAACGGGAAGTAAAGAAGTGGGCAAATTGAAAGAAGCCTATAATTGATTGAAGTGGCTAAATTTCATCTTTGCCATGTGTATAATGTTTGATCAAAACTGCCAAGAATATCCTGCTCCTTAATGGGATTACTAAGACTTGGGATGCTAAAAAGGAGCATTTAGTGTGAATCAGAAGTTGCTTATGTTGGATGATGAGAGTACATCATGTAGTTATATATCAATGTATCTCAGGCCCCATTGGGCTTTCTATCTAGTGGACCTCATCTATATCTTGAGAAACTTAAAAACTGGTTGACGGTTGACCATTTGCTGTCTTGGGAAGACAGAAAGTTTACTCTGGCAGACTGGACTGGACATTATTTGGTGATCATTGACTGGTAGACTGGAAACTCTGTGTCTGTATGTCATCTGTGCCTGATCTTTCCTCCTTCCAAATTTACCAATATGTCATGAGAATGACCATAGTAATTCCCACCTGTCGGCACAGCATGGCTGTTATGCAAAACATTTGCATCTTTCTTCAATCAGCAAATCAAAGTGTCACCAGTGAACTCAACTTTGAATTGTCTGCTGTGACTAAGGGAGGTGTTAGGCCTCCATTCCTACAGGCTAACCGAGCCCCCCTTGTATGTCATAGTGCCGAAGGAAGCCACACATCTGGCTGATGTTAGCCTAGAGACCCTACCTGCACAGGCCACTCTGTCTTCACTGAGTTAGACTTCAGTGCGATGCTCTTGGTCATCGTGAAAAACAGCCACGTGAGGAACATCTTTGCATTCTCTGGAAAATTGGTGCTGAAAGCATGATTTGTTTTGTTGCTCAGAGTTTTTTATAAATGAGCCGACAGAGAAATTCTTTTTCACATTATAGTATCAACTACCCCTTTGTCTTCTTTAATGAATTGAGACATGCTTTTTTTTTCCATCAGATAAAGCTGTCTTTCGCATAGGAGCTTTTCCTTTTGGCTTTAGCTGCCAGGAAGCTCAAATTTCAATGTGTTGCTCAATTGTAGTATCCAAATCAGCCTATGTACAATTTTCTCTAGGCCTTTGCAGATTCTTTATTTTGACACAGGCAGGATATGAATTATAGTTTTTTTCTATGATATTAAGCAACAGTTTATAAGATACTTTATATGCATTAGGCATGGTGCTAAGTCTTGGGTAAACATGAATACAAAGTGACCTCTGACCTTCAGCGGTTACAGTTTTATTTTGTGAATGAAATCTTAGCATGTATATGCATATGTGTATATTTAATTAATACCAGTAGTTAATATATAGACAGATAAGAGGAGGCTGATTTTTTTAGACATAGTAAGGCAAACGGGAATTTTCCCTTGATTTTATTTATTTAGACACAGTTTTAGATATTGACCCATTCAGATATTCTGCTAATTTCAAGCATATTTTAAAACTTACATGTGAAAAAAGATATATAAGCTTGCTTCAGAAACTCAGGTCATTATAACTATAAACACAAGTTAAAAGACATAAAAAGTAGACATGCTTCTTCCCACCGAGGACGAGATACTCATGTCTCTTCTATTTATTACTGAAACTAGCGAAGGTATGTGCTATAAAAGCATATAAAAAGTAAGGTTATTAGATCCTGATGAATGTTGGCCCAGAGAGACAAGATGACTTCTCTGGGCTGCACAGCATTTGATGGTCTCGGTAACACCCAGGGACAAGGTTGTGAGTCTGTAGTGCTATTTTCCCTGGCAGTGTCAGATCCTTGAATGCAGCCAGGTATCAGTGTCGGTTAGCCATGCAGTCATCTGGCCCAAGAGCTAATCAGTTTGAGAGGCCAGAAAACCCCTTCAAGTGTTTAAAGCTTGCCTCGAGTTCTTCTGGGCCCTCAGCATGGATGACATTTCTTTGTTTTATATTTAGGGATTGAATAGAGAGAGACTGCTTTGGCTGCCGCCCAAAGAGTTCATTGTGCAACTCTGTTGAAGGAGCCTGCTGCATGCAAAGAAATTATTCTTGCCTTTGCTAAAATGTAACTTCTGCCATTAAAAATGACAATCCTGGAGAATTTTAGGGAATAAAAGTGATTTCTACCCATCTATATCTTTTAAATAGGTCTATCAAATGTACTTTAGAAAATGGAGAGATTATTCAGTGGAGGATTATATAGAATCTTAATTGTTTAATCGCTACTTCAGCACCAAGGTTACAAATGATGCAATACAAGATGTTCTTAAGGATAAGTAAACTAAGACCAACATCTATTTATTTATTGGATTTCTAAAGATCGCTATCCCCCACAGAACTCCCTTAGCATATATTTAGCATACTTTTCCTTAATCTTTGAAATTCATATTTCTCTAATTGCCCTCATTTCCTTGGAAGTTTCTTATATGATTTAACATGTGGTGTGGTGAAATACTTCCTGTAGTACTTGTAGATGGTGCTAATAATGAGGCCGCAGTTTTTAGCTTACTTCTCTCTGTGATTGTTCCTTCTTGGTATGCTTTCCTGGGTCTTCTTCCTCCCGTCTCTTCAAGGTTGATGTTTCCCAGGGTTGGTGCCTGAGCCCAATTAATCTTCTCGTTCTACATTTTCTTTTCCTGAGTGATTTCATCCATTTCTAGCACTTCACTCTCCATCCATCTGCATATTCTTTCATCTTCACATACAGAGAACAACACACAGTCATACAAAGCAGGATTAGACTGAGATCCCAGGCCTGGGTAGGTGATCTCCCTGAGGACACCAGGAAACTGGGCACTCTTCAGGGCATATGGCATACTTTAGATGTCAAACATCTATCCTTAGTGGAAAGTCTACCATCAGGGAGGTGGTCACTCTCTCCTGTGCATAGGGAGTTTGCCTGTGGCTTCTGGAATCTGAAGGACATCTACAGTGCAACCCTCTCAATAGAATGGCCTACTTGCTAGATGGCTCCATGAGCAATGGTAGCCTTCTTCAATTGCAATATTTTGGGCCAGAATAGTGCAGCCTAGGCATAACGAAATCCTTTGCCCTTCTGAATTCAGTAGCTCATTTTGATAACCTCTTTAGAGGTAAAGAAAGCAGTGAAAGTGATTTTCAAGTGTGAACAATTTGAGTTTTTCATCAAAATCATTTCCAAGTATGTGGCTACCTACTATTTTTTAAGCAACAAAAGCTTTGCTTCCTTTAGTGCAAAAACCTACTTAGGAGCTTAATTATTTTAAAAACAATCACAGCCATTTTTATGAGATTAGTGTAGCCTACAGGAGATGGTGAGCTGGTCTTTTGATTGTCCATAGATTGATTTGATTGCCTCTGTAATTCCTACGCATTCAGTTTACATTACTTTGAAAAGATGACTTTGCTTTGATTGACTTAAATGACTTTAAAGTTTGGAATAAATTTTTCTAAATCACGGAAAAGGCACAGGAGAGTTTGAGTCACTGTTGATCAACAATCACATCATTTCAAAGTAAACAAGTATGAATCATCAACATGTAAACACAGTTGCCCCCATATTATGTAGGCAGACACTAGTAACATACATTTCTTTGACTAAAAGGAATTGGATTCATTTTAGTCATAAGTTAGTTCAATTAGATATTGTTCAGCCCCATACCTTTGCTAAACTTCACATAGTCAGGATACCACAGTATAACTGAGTTTCTTACCCAAAGGGCTAAGCCTTTTTCATGGTAGAATGCAATACAAAGGCAGATGTGTCAAAATTATATGTAAGTGAAACATTCCATTATAATTCCAGTGATCAGTAAATGGGAGTTGTTAGTCATAATGTAGATTTACATAACGTATAGTGTAAAAGTTCAGTTCATGTGGCCTAAAATAATTTTTCTGATAAAATTAATGAATTATGTAATTTAAAACCTTTTTCCCATGGAGCATGTTTAAGAGCAGGCTGGGGAGAACACCAACTGTTAATCATACACATTCATTCAGGAGGCTCTTTCAGTGACATTATTGATATTTCTCTTACATAGCACATAAAAAGTATGAAATTGTATGGCAGCATGACAATTTTAAAGAACCCTATCTGCTAGTCTACTTAAGGCATCTGTTTGAAACATTACCATTAGGAAACACAAACCTATTCATTCTCTCTCCTCCCACCCCCATCTTCTTGTTATTTTAGACAAACAAAGGTGATGCCCTTGCCAACCGAGTCCAGAACACGCTTGGAAACTATGATGAAATGAAGGATTTGCTAACTAACCATTCTAATCAGAATCATCTAGTGGGAATCCCAAAGAATTCTGTGCCCCAGACTCCCATCAACAAAAATGAACCAAGCTTTTTTCCAGACCAGAAGAACCGGATGATCCCACCTCACCAGGATAATACCCACCCCTCAGCCCCGGCACCTCCACCGTCTGTCGTGATACTGAATTCCACTCTCATACACAGCAACAGAAAATCAAAGCCTGAGCGGCCACGAGATAGTCATAACTCTAGCACTGCACTGGCAAGCCAGGCGAGCAGTCAGCCAAACAAGATGCAGACTTCCACACAGGACCAGCCTCAAGCCAGACTGGAAGACTTCTTTGTCTATCCAGCTGAACAGCCTCAAACTGGCTCAGCTGAAGAGTCCAACCCATCTTCAAAGGAGGACAGTAACCTCAAGGCTGGTGGAGAAGATGCTTTCAAAGAAATCTTTCAGTCCAACTCTCCAGAAGAATCTGAATTTACAGTGCAAGCACCTGGGTCTCCCCTGGTTGCTTCTTCTTTGTTAGCTCCCAGCAGTGGCCTTGCGGCCCAGAACTTCCCTCCAGGGCTTTACTGCAAAACTAACATGGGGCAGCAAAAGCCAACGGCATATGTGAGACCTATGGATGGCCAGGACCAGGCACCGGACATCTCTCCAACCCTGAAACCTTCCATTGAATTCGAGAACAGCTTTGGGAATCTGACATTTGGATCACTTTTGGATGGAAAGCCCAGTGCGGCCAGTTCAAAGACTAAACTGCCAAAGTTCACGATCCTCCAAACAAGTGAAGTAAGTAATATTTAAAGTTTTGTTTCATTGTTTGGTTCGCTTTTCTAACCTCTATTACCGAGTATTCACAGACAGCTCTTATTTACTTTATTGAGCTGTATGTGAGACTCTTCAAGGTCAAAGGCTGATTCTTGATCTTCTGTCACTTGTGACATGACTGATTAACACTCTGCAAATACAGTTCCCACTCCATGATTAAGAATGACAAAAGACATGTTGCATTGAGTGAATGAAACCTGGAATGTATAAAAATAATTCCAGAAAATACATTTGAAATTGTATTACATACAAATGAATACCATTGGAGACTTGGTCATAAGTAGCATAAGGTTCACTAAGTGATGGTGAGTTACTTAGTACAGGTCTTCACTGGCCAGCATCAAATTATAAACATAAAACCCAGAAGTCCCTTAAGGTGCAAGGATGTAGAAACGTGATTTTTATGGAACTGGAAGTGGAAGTGATTCTTTAAGAATTTTAGTTTCCTGAGTGCATACAGGGCTATTTCTAGGCATGCTTTTAATGTCACCTTGTGTATCCCTCAGTACCTCTTCTGCATCACCTTCTTCTGCAGGTGTCTACGCAGCCTTCTTATATGTAATACCTCCATCCCTTCTGTCAAAGCAGAAGGCATTATGAACAAAAGAATTCCACTGGGCTTAGAATAACCGAAAGTCCTACCTATCTCAGGAATTTTTGCCTTGTAAAAGAGATGTCCAGAGGGGCCAAAGCCTCTCTCAAAGGAGTGAATCGCTAATGTGATTGGATCTCAGGCCCTGTGGCCCCTGGGTGGGGGGCATGTACAGGGCCTCCCCTCAGACATCACCATGTAAGCGGCTGCCTGCAGCACCTGAAGCACTTGATTGGAAGAAGCCGCTGCCTTTAGATTGGATTCCTCTTATTGGTGACCAAAGGCTTGAAAAGACACAGAGGAAGAAAGTAGGTTCAAATTCTTCCTCCTTAGGAATGACAGGCAGCCTGTCGGAATTGTCACAGACTCAAAGGTAGTGGTGTGTGAAGTAGAGGAGTCTGCCCCCGTGAGCCCTCTGGCTCGTCTTCCTCTGGTCCTCCTCAGCAGATGCGGTGATGGCAGTGGACAATGACAATGCCAAGGAGAGGAGGCCTGGGGCTGTTGGTTGGACCCTTTGGACGTATATTTTTTTAACATTGTTTCATTTCTGAGGCGAATTTGCTTTTTGTGTCATTATCAAGTCTTGTCAAGCTTTCTCTTAAGTGTCTCTCCAAACTGTCACCTCTTCCCCATCCTCGCTGCCTTCAAACCTTCTGACAGCCCCTCCTAACTGTTCACCTTCTCTCTGGTCTCTCCTGTCTCCTGACCATCCTCCATACGAGCTGATCTCACAGGTCATTCCCCACTTTCAGTTCTTCAGTGTCTTTTCGTCACTTCAGGACAAAGTCCAACTTTCTTACTCCCACATTCAACACTGTTCTCTCTGGTTCCATCCTACCTTTTGGGCCCCCTATTTCATGACTTCTTCATCCACAGATGAAACCCCAGCCATACACAACCACCTGTGGTTCCCTGTCATATCACGCTGTGTCATGCTCCCTTGCGTTTCTGCTTGCTCTCCCTTCCACCGAGAATCTTTCCCCTCTGTCTTCCTGGTAGACTCTTGTTTCTCCCTTAGGTCTGCTCAGTGGTCGTCTTCTCAGCAAAAGTGTCACTGGTCCTCCCAGCTTAATGACAGAGCACTTCCTCTGGGCTCCTCTGGCACCTTGTGACACGCGCCCTGCCTGACACCCCTTTCACTGTATTGCAGATACCCTTTTGTGTGTCTGTCTCCCCTATTAGACTGTGAGCTCCACGAGGGCCAGGACTCTCTCATTCTCTCTGTATCCCAAGCACCTAGCAAATGCCTGGCACACAGCAGGTATTCAATAAATGAATGAATGGATTTCAAAAATGGTTACTTGATTACATTTTCAAAGCCATAATGCAAGCAAATAACATAAACAAAAGGAGAAATTGATACGGAATCCAACCTCAGCTATAGTCTGTCTGCTTGTTTCTTACTAGGCTCTACTATCTAGTTATTGAGAAATTCTAGCCCTAATTTCTACTGGATGACTTAATACTGCTTTTTTTGGTTTAAAAAACCAAAAGAGATTGCCTTTGAAAGAGGACTGTAGTGGAAGATTGGAGCTTCATGCTTATCCCTTTGTTTCCCCCGGTGTCTGCTTTTTCTACCTTACGTAGCACTACTGTCATTCAGAACTGGCCTGGAAATAGCACTGCTCCACACGGCAGTCTGCTAGCCTGTTTTCATACCTCATTAGTGGAGTGATAGGTTGCAGACCCAGTGAGATCCGTTCAGTTATAATCCTCCCTCTCATACATTCACAAATGGGCTGACCCAGATTCGGTACCAACTTCTTGCTTTCAGCCTGCACTCCGGCTCACCAAGGAGAGGTACACTTTCCAACAGAGTTTCAGCTGCCGTCAATTCTGGAGATGATTATCCCAGGAGCAGCCTTTAGTGACGGTGCAAACAGACTTTGATAGAGCTTTGTATGGAAAATGGGTCAGGCGCAAGAAAGTTATGATAGGTGATCAGTGGAGAGAGTATTTATTTTAAAACACATGTCTCAAGGAAGGATTTTAAAGAGGAGCAGAGAGAAGCTCAGGGCACTAAACTCAGAGGAATATACAAAATTCAGGGCCGATGTGAACACCAAAAATAGGAGGAAAGAAAATGAGAGGTTAGAGAGCTCCATGGAGAGCTTAGAAGAATGTAGATTTAAATATGGACATAAATATAGATGGGGTAGAGCATTATGGAGCTTTGAACCTAATGGAATTTATGTGGCTAAAACTCTGACCAAGCCTGCAAATTCACCCTATTAAATCTTGATGTACTTTTCAAGAGCACTTAGCATTATAATCCAGCCCCAATTCCTGGGGCCAAGAGTTCCAGGCACTGGGTTCTGTATCCCTAGTCATTGGAGCTATCTTTGCTGAGTGGTAGCATTACTTTGAGTTTTTACAAAAATGTCTATCCATAGAGCAATTGCAACATTTTTCTGAGTGTTCTCAACTCTTCCCCTGACTCTGGTGACAAGAAGTTGACATGTTGTGTTAGTGTAGTGCATTTGGGATGGGAGGGAGCAGAGCGCTGAAGGACCACAAAACAGACGTCATGCTAAGATATGTAGATAAGAAGATGGGATTAGATTTGTGAATTGAGATATTACAAACTGTTATTGAAATGTGATACATGTGTGTGCCCATGTTTGTTTAAATGTCTGGACTTGTGGGGAAATGTCTACATAGTGGGGAATTTTTTTTCTTATCTGTTAAGCATTTTCATGCTTAAAATTTCCTTATTAATAGTAAAGATAACAGAACTCTAACCAACACTGTTGCAAAATGTCACCTTTTCAATTCAGGTATATCATTTAAATGAATGATTTGTTCCAAACCTTTATGTTACCAAATGTATTGACATTCCAGGCAACCAAAAGAGGCTTGTATGTTCCACAGTTGGGTTTAGAAAAATTTTCTGGGAACTGCATCTGAAAACAGTTAAAGGTCTGCTCAAATTGAGTGGAAACTGAGGGTGTCTTGCAGATGGCATTTTATGAGCAAATGAATTTGTTAATAAATATAATTTTATCCATGAGTTCATTACAGATACTTTTGTTTATTCTTACCTTAGTATAAAAATATGGTTTTGTAGATGGTTTTACATTTTGCTATAATTTTTTATTGATATTGTTTTGCAACTAAATAATTGTGCACAATCGAAAGGACCAGTACCTCAAGTCCTTTCCTATGTCTGAATCCTATGGCAGTGTCTGAATGCTATGAATCCTATGGCAGTAAGCTTTTGAAAGTCCAGTGCTAGTGTGTGGAGCATTGCCACCCTAAAGGGTCATTGCTTTACATGCTGCTCTAAGACCTCAAAATTAGGAGCCTCTTAGAAAAGTTTAATGGAACTTATATGGGATTTTTCTAGCTTATTTGAGTGACCAGTATTATCAACCACTAGATAAAAAATTATTGCTCACATTTGTGACTGTGCCTCTTATTTTATGCTCTATACGGTGGGTGCCGTGGGTACCATTAGCTTTATTTTGAGGTAGAGCCTAAGCTCAGGTCTCTTGTGTGAGAAGTGAAGAGAACTTTGGGGTCTCTGCAGTGATGCTGTACATGTGTCCATGTAACTACACAGAAATGATAACAGCAGCTACGCCAAAGCACAGAACACCAGCAAGCTGCCATGCACCATTCACGCAAAGCATTTGTCACCGAATGTGCATTGCAAGTTCTTTTTTGTCAGTTCCTAAAAAAATACAGTAGTATTCAGTCCTAGGCTCTAACTGGCCTAGATTCTACCCTCCCCTTCCCCAAAAACAGAGATGTCTCTGAATGACTGAATACTGTCAGGGTACCAGGAAAGACCCTCCACTTTAGCATTTGTTCCAGCGGTGTGTAGAGCCCCAGATGTTTGTACCCACCCATCAGCAAGTCCATTGCTTCCTGGTGGTTCCCCCTTGTTTATGTTTTTTTGCCTAACTATTCCCATTCCTTTATTTCATTGGAATGCAAACTCGTTTTCCTTACTACACATTTTCATATTCCCTCTGACTTTAGTGTCTCCCTAAGGCAGTCATGGGACCCTTTGAGAGTGTTCAGTGTTGCAAACAGCCCACTGCAGCACGCATGTTGTGCTCGCCGCCACTGCCCTAAGCATATGAAATGGCTCCAGTGAGCACCCGGAAAAGACAGTGATACCAACAAAGCACCAAGTCCCGCATTCTTTGTAATGGAGAGGCCAGAGATGATTGTAGAAGGTCCCATTTGGATCACCTTATTCCAGTGATTAGAAAAGGCCTCCTGAGGAAAAGAGGCTGACACTATCCCAGGAAGACAAACCTATGGGATGTCAGCATACGGAACAACCAGGGGAAATTTTCCAGAGAATAAACAGGAGATGGATTCTGAACTTGCCCTTGAATGCTAGGTGAAATTAAGAATCTGGAGGGCAGTTCTTATATGTGCCTATTAATGCTGGATGGGGAGAATGGCATGTTGGAAAAAGGGAGATGAGAGAACTGTAAGGCATGGTCTAGGAAGGCCAGCTTGGCTGCAGCTGAGACTGTGCTAGGACCAAAGTGGGACAGCACTCAAAAGCCTACCTGCCAATTATCTTAAATGTGTGGGCAACATGGCAGCCAGGATGTGACGCTAAACTTGAAATTTCAGCATCCCTTGTTTCTTAGGTAACCTGGGAACTTTCACAGCCAACAGTCCTCACCAATGCAAGCAGTAAATTCTAAGCTCCCCTGGGTTTGTGGTCCACTCCCTTGTACGAAAGCGTATCTCATTTTTTCTGTAGGCACCAAATCTTCCTGTGTGAGCTTTTCCCAAGGCTCAGTCGCTGTTCTATGACATGTGGTTTTTCCCTATGAACAATTACCCTTTATTCATACCCTTTCTCTTTCATTTGCTCATTGGCGTTAGGAAAATTCAGCAATAGATTTCAGTGTTGGCATATTATAGGCCATGCAATTGCTTAATTTATTTTAATTTATTTTCCTTCAAGTATCATTGTCTCATAAGTATATTCTTTTCTAACATTGTTTGTAACTGATTCTAACCATCAACATCCTGGAGCAATGACAAAAATTTCAACATTCCAGTTTTAAAATATAGTAGAGCTTTTTGTGTGTGTGCATATGTGTCTGCCTTGGTATGCTTCAATTTTAAATCCTTTCGATTTTGACCTTTTCCTGGTTAAAAAGAAGGCAAGAGATTACTTATTCTGTAGCAATATATCAATTCTTATGTTACACAAATTTAAGTAATCATTATTAAAATAATGACATAGCTGCAACCATCATGATGAATAATTTGCATGATTTTTCATGAGATGCCTGAAAAGAAATCTTTACATGTACAGCTCTGTGGGACGTTGGAAACCATGGTTTAGATAAGACACATTGATATTTGGGTTCCACTTGTGGACTGGACTTATGTTTTGAGCTTGAGAGAGAGATTTTCCTTTTCTAGGCCTCTTGTCATATGTGAAGATTAGAGTCACTCCTCAGTGAGATTTCTTCAAGCTCTAAGTTTCTGAGGATGTGTTTCACCTTTGTGGCTAAGTCCACATGTGCCTTGTTTAGAAAGTAACTTCAGCCATCGCCCTTTCTGCCCCTAGTCCTTCAAGACTATCCATCTTTGAACAGCAGGGAAGGCTTTGAATCCTGCCTACACATTTCTTATTAACCACCTTTCCAAACAGTGTGGGAATTGTTAAGACTAAGTAAATATGGACAAATTAGATCTGGCTATTTCCAGAGTTGGGCTAGCAGTTCAGCCTGAATCATTATTATATTTCAACTTCTTTTTAAAAATATAGAACAACTATATGATACGTTTCATTGGAAAGTACCAAGCTGTGGACTCATCAAATAATCTTCTATTCCTTTTGTCGCCATCTATTAAAATATTTCACATTACTTCTAGGAAAGTATTTTTTCAGATTCAGTGTGCAGTAAATTGATGAGATTTGTTATATATGTGTTCCAAATGATCCTGTGGTAACTTGGATATATCAATCAGTTTAGTACTTTCTGAACCAGTCATTAAAAAAGTACTGCTCCATTCTACAGTAAAGAATAAGTAAAATTGACAGGTAGATAACAATATTGATTCAACCCAAATAGTAGATGCAACGGACTCTAGAGATGAGTTATAAAACTCTTATGGGTGCTGTAGGTCTGCTTAGTAGTTTTTAATTCACATGAGAGCAAATAATCTTTAATTAGTAAGCATTTAAAAACACAATATGCTTTGATTATTGAGTTTATAATATAGGTGACAATAACTAAAAAGCTATTACCTTGGTATTTTATTGTTGACAAATGTCTTCATATACATTATCTTATATTGATCCAATCCCAACAGGAACTCAGATTATCAGTATGCCCTTTTTACAGATGCTGAAACTTAGTCTCTGAGAAGCTAAGGGTCATTTGCCTAAAGTCACATGACCAGCCAGTGGCCATTCCGAGATGAGAACCAGGGTCTCACCACCATTCCTGTGATAGCACCTGGTGTACGGTGCACAACTCTGTATGTATGGGTTAACTTTCTAAACGTAGTTTCTCCGCTGGCACCATAAGGGGCAAGAACATAGCATTTTGAGTTAAAATTCCCTTGCTGGGTTCATATTTCAAAAGTCTCAGCCTGAACACACAAAAAGAGCAATTCTTCTTGTGGTATTACAGGTTACACTCATGTGTTTTTCATTTGCAAATATGGTGAGAAGTAGTGTTTTTGCAATATTCCTAAATGAGTAACACATGACACAACTTGTTAGAGAACATTTTCTTGGTTCAAAAGGTTTATGAGTTTTTTGTCTCTTGGTGAGATGATTTTAGCAGAATGCTCAGACCACAGCTAAAAATCTGGAATTCCACGGTTGAAACACAATCACCTTTGAGATACACCTTAGAGGTAAATGAAGGTCAGTAGAAAGTGGGCATGAAAAACTGCCGTAGAGTAAGTCTTCTCTCAAATGGTTGAGGCCCCCACCTAAGTGGATTCATTTCAAAAGCTATTTAGGATCATCAGTTAGCAAAAGTAGTTAGCAAAGACCAGGCAGAATCCCTGGCTTTTATTCCTAGATATTAAATGACTGAGTCTTACTTTACCTCAGCAAAAGAATGGCAGTAATTTATAAACTGACCAATTCTGACAATTCTGGTAAAAAGAAAAAAGTTCTGGGCCAAGTAGCTATGAAAGATCTTTGGGAAGTTTGCAAATCAGTGGAAATGGGGAACATACTAGTTTCCTGTAGCTGCAATAACAGAGTATCACAAACTAGTTGACTTAAAAAACAGAATTTTCTTCTCTCTGTTCATGTAGGCTAAGAGCTTAAAAAACAAAAACGAAGTGTTACCTGTGTTGAACTTCCTCCACACTTACTAGGAAAGGGTCTTGCTTTACCTATGAATGACTTTTGGTAGCTCCAGGCATTCCTTGGCTCATGGCAGCACCACTTCAGTCTCTGTCTTCATGTTTACATGGCCTTCTCTGTATATCTGTGCCCTCTTATTCTAAGGACACCAGTCATAGGATTTAGGCCCATTGGATATGTCAAGTTGTATGTCTAGGTCTTTAACTGATTGTATTTGCAAAGACCAAACTTCCAAATAAACACCCATTCTGAGGTTCTGGGTGACCATAAATATTAGAGTGACACTACTTAATCCACTGCAAAAGGAATCATTCTTCACATTTTCCAGAGTGACAGTGGAGGTGGTCCAGGCAGTGTCCACTGTAAAAAGGGTAATCCTGTGTTCAGCACGGAGCCAGGACACCCCATTATGAATGAAGACATCATGTTACAGTGGTCCATGTACATCCATGTTTATAGCAGCACAATTTATAACAACTAAATGTGGGAAACAGCCTGTACATCCATGACCACATGCATGGATAAAGAAAATATGGAAATTATACATACTGGAATACTACTCTACCATAAAGATAAACTTGAGTCATTTGTAGGAAAATGGACACAGCTTGAGACTATAATGTTAAGTGAACTAAATCAGATGCACAAGCTTAGCCATCACATGATTTGTCTTATATGAGAAATCCAAGGTATAAATGAAGAGCAAAATTAAAGACAGATAAAAGCAACTAAAGAGACAGGGTTTTTGTGGAAAGGAAGCAGTCTGAGAGAAGAAGAGGATGAGGGTGTGATGAAGAAAGAATTGAGATGTGTTATATACATGTACCAACTCCCCACAAGGAATGAAATAATTAAGAACTACAAACATGGGCTAAAAAATAAATTAAAAATTTAAAAAAAGGAAAAGCAAAAACAGAGCTCTTCAATTTCACTGTACCTGCATGAAAGACCTTAGTTATGGACACATCGTTTAAGCATAAATAGCATAATTGTGCAAAAATTCAGCTTAAAAATCTTTCAGTGTGAGTGCTATAAACTTCCTTTCCAATTAAATAACTAAGAATATTTATCATTGAAGTTGACTCAATTGTGAGCCAGACCTCAGTGAGGAAATATTTTGTGTAAAATAACTGTCTTCCACTTCCAGGACTGTATATGTCATGTGCTAAGTTCTCAGCTCTGGCATTTTAGTGTGAAAATAGCTGTAGGCAATAGGTGACTGAATGAATGTAGCTCTGTTTCAAGAAAATGTCATATATGAGTACAGAAAGTTGACTATCACTTATTATCATGCGTGCATTATAAAATATTCTCTCTTTTTCTTTGACCTCCTCTAACCTGCTTAAGAAGTGTTCTTAACCTGCTTAAGAAGCCCTGAGAAAATGGACGGTAGGTGGATTGGATTGGCAGAACCTCCTGACTGTTGAGCTAGATCGAGGCCGCTCTTCACACAGCACACAGTGTTTGCCCTGTTGTGTCTGGCATCAACAGGAAAATGGCTTTGAGCAGAGACAGGAAGAAAATCAATCTCACAGCTTGTGGAGAGCAGAATCCTGGAGTCCAGAGGAGATATCCTATAGTCAGGGGACACCTGGCCAGTGGAGTGGTCCCTGACCAAGCCTGCAAGCAAATAAATAAAAATGTTTGGTATCCAGGATTAGAAATACACCTCAGCATCATGAATCACACCCCCCCACACTAGGAGGTATTTTTCTTTATTGATTCAGGGGGAGAAGATGATGTTCTTTGACGATCATGTTGTCTCTTTGCTTGCTTAGAACTGGAGTGCCCGAACTCCCAGGGCAGGAAACCATTTCTGTGCCTGAACTTGGGCTGAGAATCACAGGACAAAAAGAAATAATGTCAGCGATATCCACTAAAAGCAATGAAGTCCTGTAATTTTATCAAGGAGAAAGCACAGCAAAGGTCACACTCTTAATTGGATTTTAGAATTCTTTACAGATCAGAAAGACTAGAGTCCATCATTGACTTTGGTATGGGGAGGTAGGAATTTCTAAGGTTCTAGGAATAGCAAGTCATCTTGTATAGCCTAAGAATTTGGGTTCAATGGGACAAAGGGTTCGATGGCTATGGCCATTGTACCTGATGAGTAGCAATGTTTGTGTATGTGTGTGAACACAAGTGTGTCAGGTGTCCATATTGCTTTTTGAGGAAACTAAGAAACCCAGTGGACTTCTGGCAGGGAAGGAGAAAGCTAGAGAATGAGGAGTTTCACAGTACTTGGTTTTTTGCCCAGCATCCAGGTTCTGTGGTATCACAGAATGAAAGAGTACTAAGAGAAAGGATCTATTTTGTTAAAGCTTTAAAGGTGAACTGAAGATGAGCTCAGGTTTTGAGCTATACATGAGTTGATGGAAAACAGGGGTCATATCATAGCCAGATGAAATGGATTGCGTAATGTCTTAGACATAGTTGGGGTTTCAAGACCACACTCCTATCATATAAGGCTATCATGACAGCTCAGTGCTTAAAGTAGGTATCATAGAGGATTGTTACAATTACGTTGTGATTTTATTAACAGTGTTGATGTTGGGAGAAGTGCTTGCCAGATGACACAGCCTTAGGGACTGCTATTCACAGAGTCCAGTGGGAATGAGAGCTGTTGGACTTGGGTCAGATGATGGCCTGAGGTGTGAAGTCAGTCTGTCTGTCCCTTTACCTTTCTCTGCTTGGCAGGATGGCCTGAATTCATTCAGGCTTCGATGCAAAGTGACTAGGGCAGCCAGTTTCCTCTGGAGGCCCAGAGATTCTGACCTCAATCCCCGTGGACAATTTTGACCAGGGTGCTCATTCTGAGTGAAACCTATCCTGTGTTCTCTCCTGTGTGCTGAGCCTCTCCAGCTGTCTTTCTTAGCTATTCTTTACTTAATTAAAAAAATACAACCTTGCTAAGATGGGGAGATCTAGCTTCCATTCCAAGTCAAGATTGATGGGTAAAAAGGGCCCCCACTAGAGACTTCATTCTGAATTCACAATTCATTTGTAATAAATCTAGAAGACAGTCTTCTTGAATGCTAAAAGTATCCACAGTGGTCTGGTTGGATACTGTATTTGAACCATGGACAAACATAAAAACACTAGTGTAACATTCTTAGTTGTTCCATTGAGTCTGATATGATGTGTCACAAGCATTGAGGAAAGATTCATTTGTAGATGGTAGCTATAAAACCCCACACATTTTATCTCTTTATTTTAGTAATTTGGTCAATCAGGCATTCGGTGAGCTTTTATGGAGTGTCCATTGTATTCTAGACCTAATGCTAAGAGCTGAAAAACTGAGATGATGACATCTCCATGCTGCCTTATTTGAAGTAGTTTAAGTCAAAGCATGTGGAAATAAAAGCAGAAAAATCACAGTGAAATATAATAGAAGAGTGTTTAGTACTCTGTGAGAGCAGAGAAAGAATATCTAAGAGTGTCTGAGGTGTTTAAGAAAGCTTTTTCAAGTAACTTGCATGCTAGCTCTATAAGTATGTTGGAAAGTTCCTTGGTGAAAAACCTGTGTGGCTATTTCTTGTAATATAAACCCACATCAGGTTGAAGGTGGGACTTAAAACTCCTGAGATTTATGATCGAATGCACTGGCTGTGTTTGGTGAGATGTGAGGTGAAGATCAAGGGCTTAGTGTCCACTCCCAGAGAGTAGGAACCTTTTCAACCACTGAAAGGTATAATATATAAGCATGATACTGTTTCAGAGAAGCCGTGCTACCCAAGGTGTGGCAGAAAGTGGGGAAAGGTGAGTGTCAAGCATGAAAGGGTCAGTAGGAATTGAGCAGGACGACCACAGAATCAGCTGATCTAATATTCTAAGCCAGAAATCCTAGTAGTTTGAGCTAAGACCATTTTTTGAGACTGATTTAGTGTGATTCAGTGATTAATTAGATGGACTATTGAAAGGAAGCCAACAGAGAGGCATCTAAAATGACATTGAGGTGTCCAGCTTGGGCAAGCAGTGGATGGTGACACCGTTACCCAAAATTCCTGTCTTTGACACTCAGATCTCCACAAGGAAGGTAAGTTTCTCCTTTTATCTCTTATTGTCATGCTGTCATGAATTATAGGCTTTGAATTTCATGATATTTGATTAATGTTTGTGCAGTGCTTCCAGTGTAAAGCTTCGTGCAAGAAGAATCAGGATTATTTTCCAATGCTCAATGAAGGGTTTATTTCCTACAAATGGCCTTTTTGGTTCACCACTTAAAAATTAATATCTTTCCTCAGAAAGATTTTATGGTACATTAGAGAACATGGGGAAATATGCTGAACACTTTCTTAGAAACTAAAGGAATGAAAGTGACAATTTCCATTAGTTATGCAGTATATTAAATATTAAACTATATTTTGTATTGTATAATTTTTGAAGCCAAATGAACCCATTTCCAGTTGAAGTTATTTTGTAGTGATAGCCATGGTCTTTGCTGACTTTTCTCCTTGAATTGAAGCTGTCTCCACAAATAATGTGTTTACAACAGAGAGTGGAATGTCTTTACAGCACCCCTCAATGATGTAGTATTGAGGGAGAAGTCACATCCTTTCATTTTGGTGGAGTTGGTGCAGGGTTATACTGAATGGCTCTCTACACAAATTGTTGCCTCAAAAACATGTCTCAGCTCTCTTGTCTCTGTTTGGTATACATGGTCCTTACCTTTCAGTTAAGTTCAACAAAATTTGGGTAGTGGAAGCTGAATAAAGCAGCAAAATTAAGTAAACAACATTTTCTAGGATTACAATTGTGTTTTTGCAAATATAGGGAAATTAATCATAATATACTTACTTAATTGTACTTATCCACTCCTCCCCTGTTCTCAACTGTTTGAAATTCTATGATGCTAATTTACTTTCTTACTTTAAAATACTGTAAATAGAGAGACTTCGAGAGTTAATCATCTTATATTCTGCAATGTAGAACCTAGAAGGCCAGCAAGAAGAGGTCTCACCAGAGCCCTTTACCACAGCTAATTACAGAATGGAGCCCTGAACTATCTATTCATAAATCTGGACAATAAGTTAACAGATAAAAGTATGAATCCCCTTAAAGAACAGCTTAGATTTCATTAATGCACGTGGCTTAACAATGTTATATTCTGAGAAAACAGAGTCATTATTTTCTTTGAGTGGGGACTGGGGAATGGCTGCAAAACTATGGTGATGGTATTAGTACAATTTAAGGAATTAGAGAATCTTGATACTAGAAGGATTCTAAAGCCAGCCAGTCCAGTTGACTTACTAGAAACAAATTAATGTGTTTTTATGCTCTGCATTCCTCCTTCAGGAATGGGAAAGCCGTCAAAGGCCACAGGTGGAATTTTCATCTGAGAGGACTGACATCAAAAATAATCAAGTGTATCATGGCACTTGGCCATTTTCCACATCTTAAAGATACAGACGACAATTCCTTATTCGATATGCTCCACCAAACAGATTAGCTCTATGAAAAAAGCAATAAATAAAGTCTATATTTTGAGTGATGAAGGAAAATATCTCCCTGTCCTCTAAGTATGTTTGTTTCACTTTCTGTGGGGAAAAGGAAAGAAATTGAGGCTGCAGTACTTTATTGAATCTTTCTGAAATTAGCCTTTAGAATTTGGGGAGATTGAAAGATTAAAAGCTAATTCCTGCCACCAACCTCCCACATGCACAAAAAATATTTTCTCCACAATAAGTGAAGTAACTAAGACAGACTGTCAATACCTAATACCCACAATTGAAAGAAAGAGGTTTATTTCAGCTTGCAGTGTGTAAGTTTTCAGTCCATAGTCAGCTGGCTCCAAGGCAGAGTGGCATGGCAGAGGAGGCTTGCTCATGGGGTGGCAGCAGGAATTAGAGACAGATCAAGGGAGGAGGGGGAAGAGATAGATCCTCCCAGGCCATACCTCAATTGACCCACCTCCTCCAAGCAAGTTTCCTCACTCAACATCACATTTAGCTACAGACACATCAGTGGGCTAATCAACTCATGAATATCATGTCTCCCTTGCTCTATTGCCTTCCCTCAAACCCTACCTATGATTACATGATGCTTTAGGGGGACACCTAAATGTCAACTACAGCATCTATTCTATATTTTTGTCCACTAGTTTGGCTCTGACATGGAGTTAGTCAAAACTCATGTTAATGGTTTTTCATGTGTTATATAGCAATATTTTGAAATATTAAAGACAAATTGCGTAGGGAATAAATTACTGAAGAGATATGAGGTTTAGTTTGTGCATTTTAATTGCCACATAATTCATTGTGGGATTTATATAGGTGGACATAAATATCATTCTTTATTAATGCTGTATAGTAAAATAAGCAAATCCATACTTGTTTACTTTTGAGAAAAAATTACTCTTATTTTTAATGACAATCTGATAATAAAGTCTAAGTGTAATGCAGGATGAAAAGGTTTCACTAATAAATGTTTAAAAATTACATCTTCATAAATCAAGAGAATATACTACTTAGAGGTAGAAATAACAGTGTAATGCCTCCTCTTCTGAATAAGCCATTCTGCATTTTTGTCTTTGCATTTCTATTTAACTTGTACATTATTATTTATTCCAATAATTAGTGTTAACTTTCTTGGCAGTAGGCAATATAATTACCTTTAAAATTTAAATGGGATAAAAATGCCTTCAGAGCATGGTTTAGAAAAAGTCTTCATATTTATTTTTGATTGCTCCTTTAATTATTCATTTATGTAGTATTTGGAAAAAAATCTTAAAAATCAGAAGGCCACTGAGAAAATTTCTCCCTAGGTGACTGTGCTGGGTTTTTGGGCGCTGGTTTGTCCTGGAGATTCATGTTGCCAAATTTAAGTCACATTTCCCATTCAGATGATCAATCTAACTATGCGTCTGTTAGAACAGCCAGGCTGCTTGTTTTAGTCTGATCATCCTGAAGGTAAGTTTCCCTCCTGCTCCCTGTCCCCCCACCTTTTCCTGGATACCCAAGGTTGTATGTCACTGGAATGAAAACCTGGACTCCTTCATTCACCAGAGAAGGAGGCAATAACAGCAGCAGCTTATTTATAATTTCTCAGTGCCGTGTATGTGCTATCTTATTTCAAGTATCAATATGCAGGTGATTATTTTCTTAAATATATCAATTAATTAGCAAATAGTGTATAATCTTAGTAATCCTCTGAATAAGTGGTCTCACTTCCAAGAAAATCAGTGCTTCAGTAGACAGGAGGAATAAAGCAAGCCTGTCATGAGTCATTATGAAGAACAAAAGCAATCTCAAGGAAAGGTTGATAGTTATAGTTTCATTCGTTTATCATGCATTGAGCACATCTATATTTTAACCTTTGTAAGGGATCCAAAAATGTTAGACACAGTGATTGGATTTTGCCAATTCCAGTCACAGTACCTGGCTCGCAGTAGGTGCACCTTATGCTGAGAAGTGTGTGAATTCCTCTGAGAACTTCAGAAGTCATAGCATAGCCGAGGTGTTTAGACACTAATCCCAAGAAAGTGCACACACTGTTTGATAACTAAGCACAGACATCACGATCATGTATGTGTGGGTCTTTGTTGAAGATAAAGGCTCTAAGATTGGTATGAAACGTGTCTGGCATTTAAGGAGGTGAGCCTTGTAAGTGGCAGGAATTAGGTGGCCAACTGCAGGAAAAAGCACTAGTCCGCTAACTAACAGCCACTCACTAAATGAAGAAACCAAAATTGTTTGACCTTTGTCAAGCACATAATATTTGCAGAGTGTCATGCTTGGGTCCTGAAAAAATAAGAAATACCTTTGTATCTTCCCTTTAAGAAATATATGTCTAGCAGAGAAACTAATATACATAATACACAAATAACAACAAAGCAAGCTAAAGTATTAAGGTAGCCAGAGACAGTAGAGTGCCAGGGCAAGAGGGGAGCCAGGGTTGATGCTGGCATGCACATTCGGGGTGTCTGTAGTGAGGTATTGTCCTTTGCACTAAGCCCTAAAAAACCATGGATGTGCATAATCTTTTTGGGTCTTAGATCTGTATGAAAAGCTCTAAGCCCCGTTCCCCAGAACAATAGATAAGAAAAAAATACCCCAATGATGCTTTATGCAATTGTCTCGGCTTCCTGAAGATACTCTGTGGTCCCTCCAGAAGAACCCTTGTACACATAGTTGAGACTTCTCATGGTAAAAATAGGTTTTGAAAAAGGTACGTTCACATTCAAATTGCAACTCAAGGCCTCTAGCTATTTGAATTGGGCAAGTTTCTCAACTCCTTAAGAGTCATAATTTCCTCATCTGTAAAACAAGGATAACAATAAACTACTTCAGTGTTTGGGTTAGCAGAAATCATGTGATCACTTTACCAGGCACCCGTGGCATTTGACTTTTACAGTTCCGCGTTGCTGTGCATATTTTACTGAGAGTAGGAGAGTTGGATGCATAGCTAGGTTACTAGCAAATGTCACTTCTCCATCCATTCCTATCAGTCAACAGATTATTTATATTTTAGAATAATTTTTAGCAGGCTAAATACATGGGGAAAAACTACTTGAGAAATATAATCCCAGATTAAATCCTCTAGATAAGTCAATCCAAAAATGAGCCCACATGTTTAATAATAATGTTGATGATAATAGTGTATTAAAAGGTGAGTGTAGCTGTATTTGTGAATAATAGAATTTTTAATTGGACATCATGGGTGCTTTACTTCCCTCTCCCTGCCAGAAGGCTTTGTCTTTTCAAACTCCTCAAGCACACCTACAACCATCTTTGTATATTTCACAGTGGCATGTTTTGATTTACTGTTGAATGCCTCCAGATTTGGATAGGAACATGCGTACTCACACAGAAGCGCACACATGTGTACATGCAGAAAAGCATGTGTAATGACAGAAGCAAGAAGTTGACAGATGTGTTAATTGTTGTACAAACTTATAATGTAGCTTACAAACATGATACGTGGCAAAGAAATCAAAGAGGATAGCAATAGGTGGTTGGGTTTAAAATCTAAAGTTACTCAGTTGGTCATCCTACAGGTGACTCAGCTTGGCTTTGTGTGTTGTGAATGTTTTGATTGCGGGTCTTAAATCTTTGTAATCCTAATTTTAAGAACACCGGTGGAATAAACACTCATTATGCACACAAAAGCCTTTGCATTCAGCTTTTCATTGCTTTGCAGTTATTTTCTCCAAAATCAAATGAGTAATTATTTGAAAGTACTTTTAGCACCCGCACTATGTGGGCTAAGCTTGTTCCTGACATCTCCAGTCCTTGAATGGAAGTGCCAAAGGCCCCCTGCTACCATGGGCTATAGCCAAGTGTCGTGTGGACCTGAGTCTCACAGGTTGCACGGGAAAGAGAGGACTGCCAGACCAGCTTGCTCCTGAGAAAGATGCAAAATGCAGGAACCAGAGAATAGCAATGAAGTCTTGTCTGAACCTAGGCACCAAGTAGGTATTTCCTACATGGCAGGTTGTGTGGATGGTTGGCTTGATGGTTGGAGGGTAGGTACGTCAAGCATGCCTATGTATAGAGCAAGATTAGAATTTACTTAGTGGATCATTAGAACGTAGTTTTTCACTTTTGGGAAAAACAAATCTGTTTCAGAACAAGATATTGGTGGCTTGGTTTACCAATGGTGATATATATATATATATATATATATATATATATATATATATACAAATGTAAAAGTGTAGTCCTAACCTATTATTTTGGTGAGTTTTTTTTTCTTTTCTTGTGCTGGCACAATTTGAAAAACTTGGTTTGGTTAGGTAGTAAATCCTAAGCCTCAGCACTTTGGTAGAATATATCAAGAGCCATGGTGTGCAGGAAATGGTAGATACTAATTTATTAGTTGTCTTATTTTCATTCTCATTACTGTTATTATTTGAAGCACTAGCCTTCTGGAGTCTCGATGATGAAAGGGGCCGTATGCTTTATTAGATCATACCCTTGGCTCAGGTGATCCAGAGGAGAGAGATTAGCAGAGGACTTTACTGTGATCTAGCTGATTTGAGTTGTGTGGCGGTCACACGTACACTGAGAAAGTTGCAATTGAGCCCAGGCGTTTTCCTGCTTTACTTACTGTACTTTATTGGCTGTGTGAGAAGCTGTAATGTCCTAGATGTGTAAGTGTCATGTAGACTGTAACATGCCTGGCGCATGAAAGACGAGGGCTTTGTGCATCTTGGGACATCTTTACTACACCTCCCTAGATGTTTTCATCTGCCCGGATGAAGTTACTTCCGTGTTTTTTTCAAGCACTGTGGCTGTGCACAGGAATGTGTTAGTCCACATAATGCAGTGACTGAATGGATTGGCATTTGAGGTTGAAATATCATGTTTGAGCTCTTGCTTTGGATATTCATGAACTTCCAGAGTCACCTGTGTGGACTCTGCTGTTTTGCTGTTTCTGAGGGAGGGGTTCTGGAGTGGTACTGGTTTGCTTTTATATAAATTTTGCCTGTGTGCATGTAACATGTTGATCTTAGGTGGGAAATAAGTCTTTTTAAATTATAGAGTGTTTATCCAAGGCCCATTTCTGTCCTTTCCACCGATCAGTTGTTAAATGCAGTTTTGCTTCTAAGCTTTCTAAAACAGGCTGCCTTTCCTCCAACTCAGCCTTTCTCTTGACAAAACCCAGCCTCAGATACATTGTCCATTCCTTGTCAAGGTTCAGATTTGAGCTCTTCCCTAGTGGTAAGAGTCTTTTAGTTGGCCTGTTGCCCCTCAGAAGACTACTTTCCTTGGGTCACTGACTTTTGTTAGCTTTTGAGAATTAAAGAACTATTCATCTGTGTCCAACTTGTGGTCCACCCATTTTGGCTTTTGCCCTCTTTTTAAATATACTTTAACTCTATTATTTATTTGATATGTGGCCTTAGACAATTACTTTTCATTTAAAAGGAAAAAAAGGCCAAAAATAAAGTGGGGCCACAGATGAGACATAACTGCTAAAACAAACTTGCTTGCTGATGACTCTTTAGTGAAAATGAGTGTGGGCCTGGTGTCCATTAATTTTATCCACACTGAATTTCTCAGCAGTTACCCTGTGTGAGAGACTGCACAAATGTCTTTATATGAAGCTAAACCTATGTGCAGTCTTGATCTGGAAGTCACTAAAATTTTTAAAAGCACCATCATTAGAGAGGAAACTATACAGACTATTTTAATAAGAGTAGAATCATTATGGTTATAAAATAATTAATGGAGATAATTGACCTTCACTAATCAGAAGTCTTTTAAATTAGAAACAGTTGGCCCTTGGAATTCTTTCTCTGAATTCAGCAATGCCTAGCAGTTTTAATTTTAAAGGAAGCTTTTAGTTGTCCTTTACATGTGTAACTTCACTTTCCAGTTCAGCATATTAATACAATACTGTATGTGAACTCAAAGTTTTTTTTCCCCTGAGAGCTGTAATACATTTCCTACGAAGTATTTAAAAAGGTAATATTGCAAGTTGGATTGATAAAGGATTCATCTGTAACTTAATGAGGCAGAGACACAATTTCTTACCTGGGTTTTCATTCAAAGAGAAGTTCCTGTAAGCACTGTAACACAGTGCTTTAGATTACACACACAGCTGTCCACCTATACACCTATTTGGTTCTCCACGTGCTGAAGCAGAACCCAAAGGTTGAGGACGAACCTCAGCATGCAAGTATTACTTTACAGAGTGAGCAACCCACAAGTTACAGTGAGAAATGCAATTGTAATCATTTGGTGAAAAAGAAATCAGGCCATTGCAGCTGCACGTAGCTGTATAATAAGCTGGGAAGGAAAATGCCTTCATTTTGCCTAATAGTGTCATCTGTTAAACCTTGGTGTTGTTATTGCCTGTTTTCCACAGGCATTATTTATACTGTATACGTTTAGAGGCCAAAGTGGTTCTTAGGTTCCAACTGCTAGGTGGAAATAAACATGTAACTGTTGAAAAGCTTCTCTAGTGTGTAAGGAGGGCTTTAAGTAGCATAACTTAGACTCAATTCTGGGGTGGACTTCTCCAGCTATAGACATTTCTGTAGGCGCTCAAGTGCAAGTTAAACACGCTGAAACCCCTTTAGAATCAAATGTGATGCGAGCCTATTTTGTCTGCAGTGCTGTCCTGGGCAGTGAGAAGTGACCTGCTGGGCTGCAGTGTAGCTAAATCTTGTTGCTTCCTCCTTAGAGGAGGGCAGAGCAAGGGGGGATGGAAGAACAGTGGCTGAGGTTGAAAGTAATTTAATGATTCGCTTTGCATGGTGGGTAATCCTTGCATTATTTAAACAGAACCAGAAACATTTCAACCTAGTGAGTTACCCGTGTCTCTTGGCAAGAATTGTTGGAGGATGCTCAAAGAATATACACGGCCATCTATAGCATTCCTACAGAGATTTTGAGGTTTCATCCCTGTCTGGCACAAATCATGACTTCGTCTACTTATGTGTTTGATTTTTTTCAAATGTTGTATATGACATTTCATATTATGAACACCTAAATAAAGGGCTCAAATTCTAGAATATGGGTATAAATTTCATTGGATAAATAGCTGTGTTTTATGTAATGAACATTATGGATTTTGAAATTTAATGCTCAAAATTGCCACATGTCTCCCAACACCCCACCAAAATAATCACTTATTTTCACTCCTTTAAAATCGAAAGTCTGTTTAACCCCTGCGGAGTTTCAGTGCTTTTGTCCAGGTGAAAGCTCCCCCCAACACACATTTGCACATAGCCCTACACACGCATTCAAATGTGCTTTTGTTTCCTTCTCCAGAGATTTGAAGTCAAAAGACCTATGAATTTTTCAATTTCAGAAATGACCACGTGGAATTTGGTAGTATATTAGCAGTGGAAATTTTGGAGTCCATGACTTTTAGCAAAATCTAAATGAATCAGTGAAATCTAATAAAAATGTTAATGAACTGCTGGATTTGTATAATGGCTTCTATTCTGATGAGTTCCTGACAATTTCCTATATATTTGAAGCAATTCAGGAATTGAAGGACAGAGTGAAAATGTCAATTGTGTTTTTATATGGGCTGAGTGAAAGACCTAGAAAGGGAGAGATACCCAGTTTTTGCCAAAAATTCTTCTCACTTTCACATCAGTATGGTAGCAGTGACCCTTGTCCTTAGCTCTTTATTCATTCAGACTCAGTCCATCGGCACACATTAACTGAGCACCTACTCTGTGCTGGGTAGTGACAGGATACCTGTATGAGTTACTGCTCTGAGCAGGACCCTTGGTTAAAGTGAAAGGGGGCATGGATTGGTGAAACAGGCTTTGATGAATGACTTAACCTCACTGAACCTTGTTTCCTTAGCTGCTGTTGATAGTAACATATGCAACAGGTAGCGTGTGTTTAGGGCCTAACAGTGCCTGCCAATAGTTCCCCCCAAATGTATGCATTTCTTCTGTTCCCTGGAAGCGTTCTGGCCTCTGGGAAAATTTTTGTCCGGCACTTAATGAGACTTATGGAATGCTGTCCCTTTGGCAGAGTAAATAGGGTACATACCGGTCTTTTTTTTTTTTAACGCTATTTAAACCTTAATTTGTTGGAGGGTAGGACCTACCTTTATTTATCTTTACTTTTTACTATGGTGCTATTTATCAATCACTTAATTAATTAACTCCATAGCTATTGGCTGGATTCAGCAGACAATGTTTTAAAAACAAGGTAAGTCTAGATAAACAGGCAGGTAAATATTTTTTAAAACTGCATTAAATGAAAAACTGTGGAGCTTAGAGTTTCTGTGGATTTTTAAAGATATTCAAGTGTAATGCTTAAGCAGCAGCTTGTGACTAGAATTTCCCTGACTATATTCAGATGTGTGACTCATCAGTTTTGTTGTTCTAGAACATGTAGTGACATTTTCATTGGAACAGGAAAAGGGAGTGAGAATAAATACAAGTAACCATCTCTGTCCTAGAGTTTCCATTTTTAAAAACAGAACAAATGATCAGGTTTCAGTTTCAATGATTTAAAAGAAAAATTTTGCCAAGAACTAGTTTTAAACCTGTAATTTTGTCCACTTGGAGATTTTTTATTAGATGTTTAAAAAGTGACTTATGGAGATTATAAAAATCTAAAGTTTTCTCATGGAGGTGGCCATATTTCTTTATTTATCATTACAGTCAATTAGATGGATAGCAATGTGTTGATTTGGTAGCAGCAGAAAATTTAGTAGTACCTTTCATAGTAGAGAAAATGTTGAGAAGCATATTTTCAAATGTCATTTAGTTGATGATATTTAGGATTTTCTACATATTTAGTTTGCTCCTTAAGATGCTATTGGTACTTACGGAAGGGCTCATTATCTTAAGCCTCTGATATACCTTCTGTTTGACTTTTCTGTAAAGCAAGCAGCTTGTTCTGCTCCAACTTCCACCTCCCTTTCTAAACAATGTGTTTGCCTGGTAGCACAACCAAAGACGTAGGAAGTTGTGCCACCATATTAAGAGGGAGGGGTGTGTGTGTGTGTGTGTGTGGTGCTGTGGGTGAAACTCAGGGCCTCACAGATGCTGGGCAAGTGCTCTGCCACTGAAC